>AJFL01000426.1:0-42737 GCA_000467735.1 Rhytidhysteron rufulum CBS 306.38 | reverse complement strand
GTCACGGGGATGGAGCGTTGGTTGGGGCTCTTCTCTCAGCATCGGGGTCGGTGTTGATTTTTTTGTTTTTCTGGTTTTCTTTTCTTTTTTGGTTATTGTGAGAATTATGTGTTATGATATGAGGCTATTCGCGAAGCTTGTTGATGTGTTTCGCCACCTTACGGTCTTTTTGGTTTCGCTGTGTTATGAAGGTGTTGTGGTTTTCCTCTTCACTCACTCACTCATACCTAAGATAACAACTAGTCAACGGTATAATCAACGCAAGGCTTTTTGGCTACACTTGTACATTTTCTATCTCTTTATATATCCAGTAACGAAGAGTCGACTACTATTGCCGAGTGGAATGCTATAGCGAACGATTCGTAGCTTTCATGTCATATATTGTCACTTGCCTGATTGCTATCTATGACATTCTGTGGGCTGTTGAATTCGAATCTTTTGCACCTACACACTCTCTTTCACTTTCTTTCTAAAATTAGTGTCGAAGAAACCAACTTAATCAATAATAACAACCCTCACCGTCAAACAAACGCTTAAAAAACTGCCAAACAAAAAGCGCCAAACCAAAGATACCAAACCTCCAACGTCACCCTATCCGCCCCCCTCTTCCTCAAACCCACTAATCTCACCGCAACACCCACACCCAAGACAACCACCACAACCGATATCAAACTACCGCCCTCCTTCCAAACTGACACACCAACCGACCAAGCCACCACAATCCCCGAAACAAGATACCTCGCAACCACCTCACCAACCACAATCGGAAGCGTATCTTTCCCCGCCGCTACATCCCCTTCTATATCCCTGAAATCTTGGATGGAGACTGTGGTAGCTATACCCAATGCTAAGATCCCCCCTGGAACAAGGAGATGATGGCTTAAGAAGTCTAGGTCGTTTAATCCTTCACTATTACTAGCAACGATAGTGCAGCCGATAACCCAACAACTCAACCCCAACCCGTTTAAAGGGTCCCGGATATACCAGTAATGACATCCTCCACCCTCATTATAACATAATGTTATCAGTAACTGGATGATGTAGGGGTATATGGCGTCAACGTAGATACTGAAAACGAAGCCGATGATTGCGGTGGCTAGGAATAGCGTTTTGGCGGCGTGCAGACTGATTCTTCCACTGGCGATTGGCCGCCAGGATTTGTTGATGCTGTCTTCGGTTATACTGGCTTGAAGGCGTTGGTTTGAGATACTGAAGGTTAGGTTGGAGATCGTGAGCCAGAGGAGAACTGGAGGGTAACGGAGGAAGAAGTGGCGGAGGATTGATGAAGATGGTGTAAAGAGGTTTAGTAATGAGGTGGCTATATTGGGCGAGGTTGGCGATGGTGAGTTATTCGTGGGAGTTGATGAGTGGTGGATGAGACGGGTTGAACATGCTATTCCGAGCATGGACCAGACGAGGATTAAAAGGTTGTAGTTACAAATGAAGAGATATAGAGTTTTGAGGTGGTTGGGTATGTGTGATAAATTCGAAGTGATGGAGGAGATAGATTGAGTGGTTTTCATTGTTGTTGGTATCGTGGTTTGTTGGGTTGTGATTATAGCGATTTAGATATCTAATCTAGTTCTATAAGACCCTATCTATCTGTCTTTATACATACACAAAGAATCTATAAGATATAATTAGCAATAATCTATTCTTATCACATCGAAACTATCTACCTACAATGATTCCATATTTCAATACCCGTTATAGTCAATACGCGACGAATCATGTTAGACTTGACCTGATTTGGTGTTTGCTATGTAATACAACTGTCCTATTTCATGATAAGCGCCGCAATCCTAAATATTATTCAGCAACCTCTAACCTCCAACTTATAAAAAATTAGGGTTGATCTTCTTGCACTAAAGGCAATAGTAAAGATTAGTAGCGGTGATTAGATGTGGCGTTACCTTCCTTCAGCTTTGCTCGCATGTACAAGAGTGCATGGAATCGCTTGGTTCAATGAAACTGAAAGAGATGTGATGTAATTATCTTACTAGAGACTCGTTTTAGCTTTGTGGTAAGAATATAGTACAAGGCTTATACACATTGGCAAAGACCCAGAAGATGAGCCACATGCCCATCCAAAGTGCCCCAACGGCCATGGCTACGTTTTCACAGGCAAGTCCTAAAGCGATCATGCCCCAGAAATTGATCATCCAGTATACTGGTAACGTGCCAATGGCCGTATGCTACTAGATTGCCGTACCCAACGTCGGTGGCCTGGGTCTCGGATGTGATAGGATTGGTATTGAAGAGATTTATCTGGAAAGCCATTGAGACGAATGAATAGGCGAGAGACAAGAAAAAATAGGCCATGATGTTCGCTGAGTAACGCCAAATAATGAGTTGCCAAAACTTTGGAGACGGATGTCCTTTGGTGATCAGATATTGCGTATGGATGGGAAGGTAGAAGGAGAAAGAGACAAAAGAGATGATGATTTTGCAGCAACTCGTAAAAGAAAAACAAGCTGCAACTATAGCCATGTTAGTAATTTCTTTCAGCATTATTGCCTAGTGAATTTCAAATGTGGGATAGGTTCCAAGTTCTTTGTTTCGTGATGAAGGATTGATCCATTACGCTCAACATAAATTGAGCAGCTTACATGCATTTGGTTCGTTTATTAGTCAGCCGAAGGATTTATGTGTACAACGCATCACAATTCAATATCGTCGCTACATTATCTGCTCTGATCGTTGAAGGGTTGACTGAAACTAAGGATAATCGAAGCAACCAGTTACTTCTTACTATGGATAAACACCTAACGCAAAGATGCCGATTTAAACTTTCCCCATTTCAACTTCAAAAAAGAGGGTATCACATTCGACCCTCAAAACGCCCACTTGTCGCTCCAAAACCAGTTACCAATCCACAGCCATCCGAAAAAAAATTCCCAAGATATCGATTCCACCATTTAATTTGGGTATATTGAAAACCAAAACGCCAGCTTACCTAAGAGTCGTTACTCGTCCATTTCATTTGATCAATATCGTAGCAGCGGCTATCCATCCATCTCTTCATTCACCATCCTACGCAGATAACATTCCCACTTCCTAGAGATCTGGGTCACTAGAATGGTCGCTAGGATATTGCGGGAGGTCGTCCTTGAATGCCATCATGTTGTTGCGGCAGTGGACCACGAAAATCGCTATGGCAAGGCTGTTCCACACATCATAGTCGGCTTGTCCATAGTCAAAAATCGCAACCGTCCGGAGGGTAGGTGTGCTGGCCAAGATGTCGTAGCTGACAATGCCGTAGACAGTATGACTGATAATGACACCGTAAAGAGTAGGCAATTTCCGAAAGAATTCCTCTTCGCTGGGCGGGTCAATAGATGGAGCTCCCTCTTCGGGCTCTTCATTCTCATCCTCCTCCACGCTAGGTCGTACACGAAACACATCTCGCCAACGGTTAGCGAGTAGTTCCAGTTTGCTCAGCATCTTTTCTTGCAGCACTGCTGTTGATATTTCCTTGTTGCCTGCCACTATATCAAAAATAGGCAAATTCCAGTTGCGGTGCACCCCGCCGTCTTTGAACGCCCATTTGCTGTAGGCGATGATACCACGCCTGACGAGCTCTTCTGGTGTACGCTGTGGAGTCTTTTGGAGGATCGTGTCGCGAACCCGAGCCCCCAGTTCCAAGAGGCTTTTCAAAGCCTTTTGCGCATGATAATGTGGACCATTCTCTGGTTTGATAAACGCCTTTTCATTGTCTTGGGTGAACATCATTGGCGGCATTAACGGAAAATCATAGTCCCATTCTTGAGGCATAAGAGGCTCAAATCCTCGCATCCCAAGCTTTTGGAAAAGAAAGATGGCGTCTTCACTCCAACCCGCTGCCCGTAAGTCTTTGCCTTGACTTTCGCGTCTTTTCAGTTCGGCTTCGGGATCGTAATCCTTCTTGTTGTATCTGTCTTCATCTACGACTATAGTTTCTTCGTTGGCATCGAACGCCTCATCATCTTCAAGGTTGGCGATTAAATCATCGGCGAGGGTATCTCCTTCGAAGTCCGTATATGGTCGCCACAGAGCGCTCGGGGATGGAATCGAAGCCGGATCGCCTGCACCTGAAGCGCTGACACTTGGTGTAAGCAAGTGGAAGTCATTCACATGTTTTACGAATGAGCCTGATACACTTGGAGTCTGATGGTTTGGACTTTCAAGCCTCCAATTCTTAACGCGCGTCTCAGGGCTCATGGATCGTGGTTCTGCGGGCTTTTGCGCAACGCGGCGTGGGGGAGGTGGGACCTTGAAAGGTTTATCGCGGCGTTGTTGTGTTTTACGGGGCGAAATATAACTCCAGAATCGGTCGGAAAGGCCGGTCAACAAAGCCATGGTTGTCTTTGAACCTGGATTGGAGCTTCTGCAGACGAAAGGGGCCGGCGCAGATGATGTATCGCCGTAGGGTGGCTATGGATATCCGGGTGTGCGTCGCGGGATATGGCAGGATAGATGACGGGACCCAACCAGCGTCGCCGAGAGCTCAGAATGGGGTTGTCTTCATTCACTCGGTGTTGTTATTGTTGACTGGAATGCTCCACTCCGGGCTGCAGCAGTGGCACAGTGGCAGCTGAAGCAGGCGCGTTAAGTTTCAGGGATCGGTGGCTGGGGAGATTGCACTAACGCTACTTATGGTCTAGCGCGGGGCCTTTCGTGCCCCTCCATCAGTGGGAGCTTCCAAGGTTGTGGCTGTGTGATGTAACAACATTTATTGAGGTTCAAGCAAGAACAACTGGCTGAGGAGTACAATTTACCTAATGATATGACACCTTCCGCAGCATTAGATATTCAATCAACAGAGGTTGAGCCCCAGCTCATCGCCCTCCACAATATCCTCACCTCCGAATTAGCGACTCTCGACATATTCTTGCGTCTCTTCTAGATCCCCTAATCGTAGTCTCAGCCATCCATGCACTAGCCCAGGGTTTCTCTGACCCGTCTGCGATTTCCCGCCACGAAATTGCCTTTGTTTTGGGTAGCCATCCCCATCCAGTATCGAGTCCCAGTCTCAGAAACATTGAGCAATACGAACGAAGCGGGTATGGGACCCCTTCAAATATTCTTGGATGATCCGGTGTAAGTCGTGAGAGAATTATCATTGTTGCTTGGATATGGTTGAGTTTTAATAGAATGGGAAGATCGAGGATGCAATTGGGCCAGAGATGGGAAAGCGAATCCAGATATAGAGTCGCGCAGGGTATGCATGTCCGTAGCAAGTGGCCATCACTGCGCGGTAATTATATCGGATCCAAGAGAATAGTCCACCACGTCGGTATCCACTTAGGTGGAAATCTGGTCGACAAATGGCACGCCCGACGGTACGATCGCGCTTGATCATGGCCTCCTCTCATGAAAAAATTACGTCGACGAAAGTCATCTGGGCGCTCTGGGAGGACGTAGTTTATGGCCTTCAGATTACAGTCACGTATATATTTTAGTTATTCGTATTCCATCTAGAAGTAGATGCGTCAGCAATGATAGGACCTGGAGCATTCAGGAAATTAACGTACTTATGGCCACAATCGCAAGTGTAAAAAACTGTAGAGCCTTCATCTGCGCTTCGCAACTGCTGAGTGTAATAGCGAACCTCTTCCCTGCCACACTTTTCACATGTTTGTTGAATAACCGCATCCGTTTGCATATCAGCTTCAGTGATGGTTTGGACATCGGACCTCTTTGCGCGAAGAGATGAAGGGAAGGCAGTGGGTTTGGAACGAGTAATGATGACTTTTGATGAAGTGTCTGATTGGCTGGTCAATAAATAATCAGGATGGAACGAGTGGAACATGAGCTCTCACCTTTGCATTTGGCACCGCAGACCTCACAAACTAGGGTAGCATTTGTTTTGCCGGAGCTGCTCTCCAGAAGGTTGCCGCAATCGTTGCAGAAGACGAGTGAGCCTATGGCAGCCATGGCGCTATGGAAGATGTGAATTGTTTTCTATGTGACGAACGAGTGGTAGTGAATTGCTTGAGGGAGAGGTCGGTGAAAAATAAAAGGTTTGTCGCGCAACCCTGCATAAGTGTAACTTTTTCCAAACTTTCCACTAGGGCGCCGGGGTAGGTCACTAGCGCAGGACCGTCTTGGCGGGCAGGGCTGAAAGGCGGGAAAACGCGTCAGAATACAATCCAACATCGAACCGTGCAGAGAGAGAGCAAACGGAGTGACATCCGCTCTTCTTCACTGCCAAGAGCCACCCTTTCAACACCCGAGATGCTGTCGCGACTCTCCATTCACTCCACCCGTCGCTCGGGCTAGTCGCCTTGATTCACGGCTCCCTTCTGAGTGCCTTTGCACGCTTCACGGGAATTCTTTGTCTTTGTACCAGCTCGACCAAAGGCCCGCATCCCCTCCCTACACAATGGAGAATACAAACGGCAACTGGCATCACAACAATGGGGGCGGCCTACCATTCCGTCCTCCTACCGTTGACCAAGCTTTGCGGTACTCGCCTTTAAGCTCAGTTGTGCCTTTCTCTCCAGGTGAGTCTTCTTCCAACCTCAACGCTGCCCCATCTACAGCTATTTCTTTCATTCACTTTGATATATTCACTCGTTTTAACTTTACTGGACTAGAGATTATTCCGTTTCCTGCCGCGGAGCCCCCAATCACCTCCAATATCTTCACTTCCGAGGACGAACGACGAGCGGCAAGAAGAGTGCTTGACTCCCTCAACTACGAGGCAAACAACCCACAGAGCACTTCCGATAGACTTCAGAAAACGCTCCAGGACTTACAACGTTTGCTGAGTGCGGACGACTTAACGCAATTGTAAGTCTTCAAGGTCGCACCACCGCAACATTACAATAGCTAACTCCTAGTGACACAGTCAATTCAAAACCGTCTCTCGATTAGCGAAGCCTTCGCGCGACAAGCCAGCTACAGAAACGAATGGTTCAATGCCTAAAGGCGGTGTCCAGTTAGGATCTTTCACCTCGATGGTGCTGAATAAAACAGATGTTTCATTCATAATACGTACGTCAACATGATACTCAGTAATAGCATATTGACTGACATTGTTAGATCCTTCCGACTCCTCAGCGCCAAACTCCAAGCCAGAAGATGTCCAAAGTCAACCAACCCCGTCAATGCCGCGTCAATCTCATAAGCATCCGCAAGTCGTAATCCCAACTAATGAGGCCTTCAAACACAATAATGAGTTGAAATCGACTCCAGCAGAGTCATCTATTACCGTCTCCCATACAGTAAATAGATCCTCTGTTCCAACCGAGCAACCGCGAATGGCCGTAGTCATTCCTGGTCTTCCGTCCTCACAGCGAGAAGAATATCACAGATATCCGCACCTCGAGGTGCAAGGCAGTGGTTTCAAAAAGCGAAAACGAGATGATGCCGAGGCAGACAAAACGGCTCTTGCACAAACTTCAGACCAAAAGCAAAAGGCAGACGCTGCTGTGGGTACCCTTAACGGTCTTCTACACCAAATTTTCGAAGCAGAAGATAGAGACCAGCAAGAGACCATCTTCATAACTCTGAACACATCTGAGGCGGAAGTTAGAGTCCTACACCTGGAAGTTCAAGGCCGTCTTGACAAGGCCATCCAGCGGGTCATCTCAGCAGGCGGGTTTTCATCCCTCCCAGTAAACCAAGTTGCCCATGTCCAGAAATTATGTGAACCCTCTGCGAGTGCCATTGAGCAGCTTTCTCTGACGATTGGAAGTGAATGGTCTGGTAGCGACGTTGAAGAGTGGCTTGCACGGCTCAGCGCAGCCGAAAATGGGCTAAAGGCCTCTAAGATCCTCCTTAGGACAATGACCGCTGGACGCGACGAGAGGGAGCTGTTCCTTGAGGATACCGTTCAATCCATAATCACCGGTCTTCAACACGTCCTTGATACATGTTTTATTCCGATTGTAGAAGCCCGGAGTAATTCTGATTCTGAGGTCTTCAAGATTGCATCAGCAAACAGCAGGCCTTTATCTGCCCTTCTTCAGCTTTGCGGCTCCGTTTTGCGGCTCTTAGGGAGTCTCATGGTGAAGATTGACGTGGCTGAAAGATCAATTTCATCTGTGGACAATCTTTCATGCACGCTTGTCTTTGTTGAAAACGCTCATAGCGAGAAGGATTCCGCTCTCGGCATTCAACGTTTCGAAACCATTCGGCGAACAGCTATGGACGTGTTAGCGAAATTGTTTGCACGCCACGAAGATCGGAGAACGTCTATTTCAGACGCAATTCTCATGTCATTGGAAAAGCTTCCCGTTCAGCGACAAAGCGCTAGACAGTACAAAATGGTAGATGGAAAACCTATCCAACTGGTTTCGGCGTTAATCATGCGACTCGTACAAACGAGTGCCACAAGGACAATCCGAGAAAGCAAAATGATCCAAAATTACGTTGGAAATGCGGATCATGATGGTGATGAAGATAGTCATTCTGAATTTGATGATCGTTCTCCCTCAAAGCATTCCCGCGCAGCCAGTGGTGCCCATGATCTCTCGAATCAAAATCTCGACCAACTTTCGACACAATTACACAACAGTGCAGAGCAGACTGCCGGATACCTTATCAACTTTGTGGTTAAGCGAGCTCTAACTTCATCTAAGTCGGCCGAGGAACCATATCGCCACCTGCTTGATATTTTCACGGAAGATTTCCTCAGCGTACTTGGAACGCCTGAGTGGCCCGCTGCGGAGTTATTCCTGCGTATTCTGTTAAGGATCATGCTTGGCTTGGTAAATAGCGACAACCATCCCGCGCTTGTGAAGAGTATGGCATTGGATGTCTTGGGTCTGATGGGATCCGGTTTGGCGGATTTCAAAAATCACATTCAGCAAACTCTCCGTTCTCTTGATATTGCCCAGTCCGAGCTCTCCAGCCGTTTGGTCATCCTGGCAGAAGATGTGCTTAAGGGAGACATAAACCCCAAGGACCTTTTGGGTTTTGACGGCCCCTACCGTGCGCTACTGGAATATCTTCTTTTGATGACTAAAGACGACGATCTTCACATACAGTGTGCTATAGGCTACCATCTGACGACATGGGCGTTTGATGTTTGTGATGTCCAAAAGAAAGGAGGCGAAGAGAATTCTTGGGCTGCTACTAAAGATATGAAGAAAAATCTTAAGAGCATGATACTGGACCCTAAATGGTTAGCAGCGGAGTAGTAAGTCTATATCTCGTGTAGCTTTGTCGCATATAACTAACTTTAACCAGTGACTTCGAAAGCGTAGGCACTAGTCAGGGGCGCCTTGCTTCTGGAATCATTACGCTCCATGCACAATTTTGCAAATACTTCAGAACCATCATTCAAGTGCTCACTAGCAACCTGTTGGGCACCTCTGCATCACTCAAAAGTCGCAGTCTGAAGAGCATAACGCAGCTATTAGACAAAGACCCCGGAATATTGAAAGAACACGAATTCATGACTGTCCGGATTATTCAATTGATGAGCCAAGATCCTTCTCCTACTGTGCGAAGGGATGCCCTGCTACTACTCAACAATCATTTTTCTTGGGACACAACTCTCGAAGCCAAGTACTTGGATCACTTCGTCCGGAGAGTCGGGGATTCGGCGAATATAGTCAAAAAGAAGGCCATAGAGACGGTGAAAGGTGTATATTTACGCAATGAGGACATCGGCATAAGGCTGAAAATCGTCAGTGCATTACTACCAAGGATCAAAGACCACGACGATGCCATCGTCGAGGTCTCCAAACAAGCTCTCGAAGAGATATGGATATCCCCGTTTCTCCATACGCCCAAATCTGACACAGTGAAATCGCAACTGGCACTACGGACTCAAGTCTCCCTCATGATACAAACTGTGGATTACATTAATCACTCTCCCTTTTTGTTAGAAGCCCTTGATTCCTTCCTACAACGTATCCTCTCAGAAGGCTCAAAAAATACAGTGGAGAACACCAATGTCTGCAAAAGTTTCGTGGCTGAGATGTTTGAAGGCGTCATTGATACAGAGGTGCTGCCAGGGAAACCCTCCCAAGCTTGCATCTTGCAAGCCCTGAGTATCTTTGCTAAAGCAAAGCCCGAGATGTTCACCTTCGAACAGGTGAAATTATTGCAGCCATATACCAAAAACCTTTCATCCACCGATGAGTTACCCATCTACCGTTCCGTGATTATCATCTTTCGATACGTATTCCCATCATTCTCGTCCCAACAAGAGACCTTTTTGAGAGAAATTCATGGGGCGTTGATGCAGAGCGTCAGCAAAATGGATAAGGAAAACCTATACGAACTTGCGATGTGTTTATGGATTATCGGCGGCATCCTTAAAAACACCATAGGGAATCAACTTGTCCGCCTTGTATGCTCCGTTATTAGAAATCTTAATAATGACATGCAAAAACCGGCTACAGATGATCAGTGCAACAAGAAAAAGATCAAGTACTTAGCCATCCTAGGTGCTTTCGGAAAAGTTTGTGATTTCGAGGATCACATACCCGCTATCAAGAAACTTGTTGCCGGCTGGCAAGGAACATCGGCTGCCAGTCTATTTGTGGAGACCATATGCCCGTTCACTAAACAACAACAGGCAAAGGCAGTGAGGGAGCAAGCCATTGAGGCCATGGCCATGGTTTGCCAAAATTTCCCTGCTCTATTTATGAGAGCCGACGTGGGCGCGGCGTTCGACTTGGTCTTTATCAATGGAGACGGTCCTTCGGAGGAAGTTCTTCTGGCACAATTCATGGAATTCTTCACTGCAATGGAGAGGCGATCAGAAAGCAAAGCGTCAAAGCCCGAAGGCAATAGCGAAGGCAATAGCGAAAACCCAGGCAACAAGCCAGACCATTTTACTCAGTCACTACAAGCTACTGACAGCGATGGAGCTGCACTCTCACTAGCACGTCGCTACCTAACTCGTGTCGTTCCTATTGCTCTAGGGAAATCGGAGCGTTTGGCTTGGGTAGCCACTCAAATTATTATCAGCATCAGCCGTCAAGGTCTAGTGCATCCAAAGGAAAGCGGCCAGGTTTTTGTCCCCTTAGAAACATCTCCGACGGCCCAAATCGCCAATGCCGTTTTCGAGGAGCATCGCAGCGTCCATTTAAAAAACGAGACCTTGTTTGAAAAGGAATATTTGGAGGCTGTAGCTAAAGCTTTCGAGTACCAGCGCGACGTCGTCGGTGATGATCGAGGAGCATTGAAAGATACCTTCTCACCCAAGCTGCGCATGTTGTTCGAAGTGCTCAAACTTGGGAGGGCCAATGTACGAAAAACTTTCCTGAAGAACCTATGCAATCGCATCGACTTCGAGTTGTCAAAACTGGATAGCACTGGCGATGTACCACACACCATACTCTATGCACGCTTTTGCCTAGAGAACATTGCTTTCTTCGACTATGCGCACAATGATGAACTTTTACTTCTCATTTCATGCCTAGAGAAGGCTGTGACCCGGACTGGTGCTGTGGTTGCCCACGCGATCGAAACGGACATTTTGAACATTCGCCTAGAATCCCAACACAACCCTCAACCGGACCACCAGCCCACAATTGTTGGAGCAAGTGAACCCGAAATGCCCATACAGAAGCCGATCGAAAGTACCATCGATGAAAATAGACTCCGTCACCTCACCGTTGCAGCCATCATTCTAACGATGATATGGGATACCCGTACCTTTCTTCGGCTGCTTTGGGGTCTCCAGAAGCAACGTGAAGGTAAATCGGGAAACAAAATAACAGTCAAAGACCTCGGAAAAGCACCTACGAAAGTCAACTTTGTCAAGGGCGACAAGTTCTTTGAGCGCTTTACTGAGATGCCTAAGATTCTTGAAACCCAAGACGCTATGATGGCGCAGTGTAAAGCGTTCACAGAACTCTTGTCTGTCGACAATGAACTTGTTGTGGGAAGCGATGATGAGGATGAGGAGGCCGCCTTGCTGAGAGCAGCCGAAGATCGTAAGACGCCTGATTTGGTGGAGGGTGAAGGAACCCCCGCAAAAGGCAGGAAGCGGAGAGCAAGTTCAGGTCTAGGTGGTACACCGAAAAAGAAGAAGGCTGGCACGGGCAAACGTGGTAGGCCGAGCAAGTCAAAGACCAGGAGGAGCACAAGTCGTACCCCAGATGATGAGGATGGTGACTGGGATTGATCAATTCTCACACATCTGCCCCGAATTTAGGACGCTTTCTAGTTTGGCGTTTAATGGATAGGGAATATACCCCACCCTGCCTTTCATGCCTTTTCTGTTTGAATTTCATTTCCTTTCTTGTCCATGGTTAGATTTTTATCCCTCCTTAGTCACGGAGGCATTTACTATTCATACGGGGGCATCATTTAAGCATAGGATAGGGATAGCATTCGGGCGGATATGGACATGAAACCTCGTCATCCATCTTTTTTCTTCGGATGACATGGCGATGGTGCAGCTTACATTAGGGTGTTTAATAATTACATGAATGAATGGCTAAAGGAGTAGCCCCTTAAGAAAGATAGCATAGTTTATAATCATGAACAACAAATTACATACTTGAACATTCGTACTCACCTGATGCACTCTTTCATAATATCAACGCAACCCTTTCAATTCGAAATCGTGTTTAACATCTTCATTCTGTAAACGAATACATGTACAGTAAAAGTTCGTATAAATAGAGAGAAAGAACGTGTTATGTACCCTAGAATGCCAATACAATACGCCTTCCTTCCGATGCTAATAAAAAGGGACTAATTCGACCCAATCAATGTCAACCCAAATACTACGCTACCATCACCACCTGATTAACGCCAAAAGCTTGGAGATGATCCTTGGTATCCAGATCTCTCAAGCTTGTTGAATCTTGAAGTTTCAGAACAAGTGAACGCCGTGCGTGTAACCCATCAAACCATCTCATGCGAATTTCTAGACCCATATACGCCGTTACGAATAGAAAAGCGAAAAAACAAAAATCAATCAATAGACTCTTTCAAAGGCGTCATGAGCGGACTTCTTAATCTGGTTGGACTGCCCGTACGGCTATGGCTTCTGGGTCCATGGTTACTCCCCGATAGTCTCTCCCTGCTATCGGTCCTAGCCATCAGCCCACCTCTAGAGATCGGATTGCTGAAGACTGTGGACGGGCTCAAGCCTAATCCATGGCCTTGGCTCATGATGTTGTTATCGAAATACGTTGGTGTCGTGGGATCTGGATGCAGTCCGCCCTTGATCTGAGGCGTAGCCCAACCAGATGTCCGACCTACACGGGAGGATTCGGAAGAATCAGAGTGTTCGTTATCGTCAGAATCCACTTCGCCGAGTTCGAACTCGTTTGCTTCATCACCGTCTTCGAGGACGCGCTCGTAAGTTGGCGTGGTGCCGAGTCTAAAGATTTTACCAGGGAATCCGCGCCGTCCCCTTAGCGAACCTGAAGATTTCTTGCGGCCGAAGGGATGGAATAGGCGATTAAAGAAGGATTTCCGGCGGTCACGACCGCAGAGCATAAAAAGTACGACGAAAACAATAAGGACGAAGATAAAGAAGCCAGGTACACGGTGTTGGGAGTCTTTGAAGAGTGCGTCATGCCAGTCTTCATCATCACCTACCCGGTCTGATGATGGAAGATAGGTGCCTCCGGCATATTGAAAATCAAGCGGAAGGCCTGGCTCATTGCTTCCAAAGCCGACTGCTAGTGTTTCAGGCGGCGCTGGAACCTCGCTGGCAGCGTAGAGAACCATCTTGCCCAAGGTCCAGGAGACTTCAACCCCCCCGATCTTGTTGACGGCTTGGAAGGGGTCTAAGAAGCCTTTGTCTTTTGCATTGTCGAGCACGGCCTTGGTACCATTCTGTCCTCCATCCATGTCTTCGATTCCAACTCTTGGGACGCCGATACCATCATGAAGCATGTCGATAAGCCAGGCAGCTTTGAAACAAACCTCAAGTGCAATGGATTCATCTACCTTTTTCCCCCACTTCTTCTCTTCGACGCCTTTGAGAACGCTGTTCCAGTCCTGGGTACAGAATTCCTCTACGCGGTTTGAGTAGGTCTTGAAGTCATATGCCTTATCCTTGTGAGCCATTTCGAAGACCTCGTGAGTAGTATGCCAGTACTCGGATACTCCGACAAAGTGGTTAATATCAAAGTCAATTGCGGGGACGTGTTGACCGTTTATAAGGCAAGGCGCATCTGGACAAGGCATGTCCTTTTCTAAAAGCGGAAGTGTCGAATGCATGCATTCTGCGAAATCTCCGGTACCCAGTAGATGAGGCTTCTTCCCCAGCTCCTCGTCAGAGCCGGTTTCTATTGGTTTTCCCTCCGTGGTAATCTTAAGTCCAGAAGGCAGACATGGATCAGGATACTCTTCAACCCCAGGACTTGCATCCAATAGTTTTTTGACATATCTCTGTCTAGCTTGATTGACTCCAAATCCAAGCCAAGTTGTCACAAACACCTTGTACTCCAAAGGGGTTCCATCTACAGTACGTAGTCGTAACAGGGTAAGATCATTCGCGTGTTTTTCAGCCTCGGTGGCATTTGGTGCAAACGCAATCTGGGCCGAGGCACCACCCATATCCAGGAAACCATAAGTGTGATGGCTTTTGCCATGGTCGTGTTCGCTCGGACTGTTGAAGCCTCCCAGGAGATAATTTGCTGCGATCCATCCGTAAAGCCCTTCGGTTTCTCCAGGTATAACTTGAATATGCAAATCGCAATCGGGTAATTGGAATTTGGTGGTTTTCCTTGCATAGCTGCACACTTGCTCTAATATGGCCTTTTGTTTAAGCGGAGGTAGTATACGCATCCCAGCTGTTGCGAGGAGGAATAACGGAGTATTTGGGACTTCTTCTTCGGGAACGACTTTGAGCGCGTGTTCAAACAATTTGTGAAGGTGATCGGGTCCGACATCATTAGGGTTATCGCCAAAGGTTGAGATGCCTGGTTGAAGGTTGAATGAGCAAGCTGTGGATTGCGGAGCTTTGGTCGAGGATTACGTACCAGGGTGAATCTTCTTGGTCCATTTCTTATCTGTTTCGAGCACAGGGAGGCTTTGGAGTTGCGGCTGGCTCGCCTGCGAACGAGCGCTGTCACTGTTCAGCCATCGATAAATATGAACCCGGGTGCCCTATGATGGTGTCGTTAGAGGCCGCGCGGCAGGAGGATGTAGATAGGGGAGTGGGCATACAGATGACCCCGCATCCAGAATAACACCATGTCTCCCTGCGAGAGAAGTCGAGTTAGTGGAATGCGCAGTGCGAGGGGGCAGCGGTGGTGGTGGTGGTGGTGGTGGTGGTTGTGGCTACGTACACTTTCCCATCGAGAGAGGTCTGGAGGCTATGAGAACAGAAGCATTCAGCAGCACCAAGACAAGGCCAGCAAGACGAAGCGCGCGTTGGGCGAGGAGCGAAAGAGAGGTAGCAGACAGAAATACTGCTGCTAGGACAGGTGTACAGAGCACAGGTAACGAACGTAGGGTGCGACGTAGGAGTGAGCGATGGTGGGTTGGAGGTTATCGATTGGTAGCAGCAGCAGGGTGGATGGGCAGAGGCAGATGGTGGATGGGGTTCGCGAACAAGGTTTAACTAGAACAATTGGCGGGTCCAACGGTTTTGCAAAAATAGGACAGACGCCACCCAGAACCGGCCAATGACGATGGAAATGTAGAAAAGCCACGAGCGAAGTACAGAACGATGTATGTAGTAAGTAGCTATCTTGTTTGCAGCACAAGAGAAGGAGAACAGTGTGATCTGACGACGACCTCGAGATATTCCAAAACACTCGGTCAACGTCAGCAGCAGAGATGCAAACGCCCGATGGGGAAATCCTCCCATAAATGATCCTGCACCAAACGTTTCTCAATGACCTCACTCGCAATCCTGCCGCACTCGCAAGAAACAACCCCTGCCACCCCTCATGCACTCCCACACTCCCCGCCCGCGTTGGTGAGACAGTTGTGTTACGCTCTTGAATATATCTATATTGTCTATAGGGCCTCGCGCCACCAATTGGACCGGCTCGTGGCAACCGTGTTTATTGCTTCCCCCCTGCTTGTTGGGCAGAATGGTTTATGTCTTCGCTCACGCTTCTTCCAGCATGAAGCGCAGGAAGGCCTGGGAGACGGCCACCCCGTCATGTCTGTTTCCCGCCCTTGCAATCGAATCTGCATAGATTTCATCGGAGAAAATGCCCTGCGTATGCCGTTTCTCTACCAGCGCGGCTACGATCTCGCTGTTGAATTCCGGGTGGCCCTGCACTGAGATGAACCGTCCTTTCTTGTACATTCCTTGCGTGCTGCATTTGGGCGACCCTCCCAGAGGCTCGACGTTATCGGGATATTCGTACACGGCGTCCCGGTGCATCTGATGCAGGCTCTGCGATGCACTTTAGCAGACGGCCGAAGACCTCGGCTTCAAGATGAGTTACTTACCAGAGTGTCCTGCTTGAACAGCTCCTTTCCTTTCTGCGTCAAGTCCATGGGCAACACAGATATCTCCCACCCTTTGTCACTCCTGCCTACTGGTGCTCCTAGTGCGCGACCAAGGATCTGATGGCCAAAACAGACGCCGATGACGCGCACGCGGTCCTGTTGGAGAAGCTTCTGGGTGAATTCTACCAACTTGACAATCCACGGATCGTCCTCGAACGAATTGTGCCCTGGGCAATGTCAGACTGCTGAGTATGTACCCGATTATGTATGTATGTTCCGACTCACGTGACCCCGTCAACAGCACAGCATCAATCTTGTCTAAGTCGGGATACTCCTGCTTGGTCACGACATCGAAAACAGAGAACTCGAAGCCGTCCTTGGATGAGATCAGGTCTGGCTGGCCCAACGCATCCGCACCCCGTTTGAGCAGCCCTTCAAAGATCTGGCCGTAGCCGCCATACTTGGCTTGAATCGGGTCGATGGGAGTGTCGCACTCCAACATCGCTATTCGGAGAGGTGGCTTGACCATCTTTGCTCAATATTCAAGAAATGTGTGACGAGATCTCGTAATGTAGGGTATTGGATATCTCCGTGTGTACTCTCGTGTACTATTATGTACGGCTGCTCTTTATCAGGATGCTCGATCTGGGAATGGCGACATCGGCAGTTAAGCCTCGGGAGGGAGCTCAGTAATCTCCCATCCACCCATCTTTGTCAGCATTCACGATTCCTTCAACACTTCCACCATTCACCATTCACGCGCAGACGACACCCATCTTCCTACCTGGGCACTCTATTGCGAGGAATGAGGCTTCACTCCAAAGAGTAACTCACTCACCTAACATACAATGCCTTCTTCCGTCCCTCCACATGAGCCTGGCGAACAGACCCCGCTGTTGCGCGCCCCGTCGGCTGCAGACGCCGCCAGCCATCACATTAGCGAAGAGGAAGAACCTTTAAGAAAGATCCCCAGCTACCCAAGCAGCCATTGGCTAGCTCCCGAAGAGAGTGAAGGCTTGATCCCCCAGCCCAGCAATGATGACCAGGATTCTAGCGAGACGAATCATATCCGCGGCGGTGTTTCTATCACGAGATTCCGGTTTATTTTTGGGGGGATTGTAGTCACTTTGTTTGTGAGTGTTGATATCCCGAACATCCATTAGACCCTTGAAGTCACTTGTTTCAGCCTATACCTCTCTCTTGCTTTAGTAGTGCTAATAGAATGAAAAGATAGCAATGTTTGATTCGACGTTAATGGCTTCAAGCCATCCCGTTATCACGTCTTATTTCAACGCTTCCAATTCTGCGTCATGGCTATCGACTTCATTTCTTCTTACTTCTACAGCCCTTCAGCCACTCTTTGGTCGTGTCTCCGATACCATTGGAAGACGTCCATTGTACCTCTTTGGTTTGGTATGTCTAACGGCAACTACAGCGTGGTGTGCGCTGGCCCAAAGCATTGGAAGCTTCATTGCCGCAAGAGCCTTCTGTGGACTCGGAGCTGCAGGTGCATTAGCAATGGGTAAGCAGACAAACTCTACTCTACATGCAAAGCACTGCTAATAATCCAGAAGGAAGCATAATGACCAATGACTTGGTCAGCATCGAAGTAAGAGGCACCTACCAAGCATATATGAATCTCTTCTATGGTCTAGGGAGTGCATGCGGAGCCGCTTTTGGAGGCTTTCTTTGCGACCTTTTGGGTTGGCGCTGGGCATTCGGTATCCAGATTCCCCCACTCCTGTGCCTGATAGTGCTGGCCTACTTCGCCACTCCTTCCTCACTCGGCCCCCATTTGGCCAAGAATACCGACAAGAGTGCACTAGAGCTCATCAAAGGATTCGATTTTGCTGGGTCTTTTCTCCTCACAGGATCCGTGGCCTTCTTAATCCTTGGGCTTAATCTCGGTGGCAACGTCTATTCTTGGGCCCATCCGCTTGTCATCACATCACTCGTCGTCGCCGGTGTGTCGGGTGCAATCCTGGTCTATGTTGAATCAATGGCCGATCGACCAGTCATGCCGATGAAAATGCTTTCAAGTCAGCCTCGTGCAAACGTAGTGTTTGGCAACTTCTTTTCACAATTAGGCATCAACACCATTATATTCAATGCACCTCTCTACTTTCAAGCGGTCAAGCTGAATTCACCATCGCAGTCCGGGTTTCGCCTGGCTGGTCCTTCTGTAGCTCTGACTGCATGCGGGGTTTCTAGTGGATTTATAATGACAGCCACCGGCCGGATGAAGGAACTCATTATAATTGGTTCCCTTTGCATGCTGCTGGGTTCCATTTGCCTTTCAGCAATGTGGGACAACATACCAGCTTGGCTGGCTACGGTTTTCGTTGTCCCCTCCTCTGTTGGTCAAGGGTTAGCCTTCCCTGCGGCATCCCTCGCGGTTCTGGCAACAAGCACACAAGAAGACCAGGCTGTTATGACAAGTACTTTGACTCTATGGAGAAGTTTAGGTATTGTTATGGGAGTATCATTTAGTAGTGTAATATTGCAAAACGCACTTACGGCGTACTTGGAGCAGCTTGTTACTGGGCCAAACAGAGAAGAGGTAAGTTTTCTAGGATTACATATGACTATACATGCTAATTTGATTTGAATTCAAGGTCATCCAAATAGTTCGAAAGTCGGTTAGGGCAATTCAACAATTAGACCCAGAGCATCAAAGTCAAGGTATGTTCCCACGCTCGGTTAATATTGGTCTCCTATTCTTGACAGGATACTTTCATGCCAAATAGAGGGGCTCTTCTCACCCCGCAACCTATGAGCTGGTGAAGTATTTTCAACCCACGGCCCTTCTTCCCTAGCCCATCCCAATTTCTTGAATCAACTTTAATCCAAGTTACGTTACTAACAATAAATAGTTATCAGCGCTTATTCGAATAGTCTTAAAGTAACTTTCATTTCCGCCATTGCCTTCTTTACGATAGCCAATGCTCTGGTTCTTTTTATGAAGTTGCCTCGACTTCGTCGCAAATAAAACCTATGTTACGCGAGGTATGACATCGGGATTTCTGTCCCTTTAAAAGGGCGTACGAGCACAATGCGATAATCCCGGTGATATATGCAACAGTACATGGAAAGTAGAAAAATGGGAGTCAATTACGAATTACGAGGCAGATTGCGAGGGGATCGATAAGCCTGTGAGGGCATATGGGGGCCTGTCCTCGTAAAAATTGTTCAATATGGAGTACGGTAGGTGCAGTCATAAATTGACGATGTCGTGAACATTAAGGCAGACCAGGCTTCGGCCTTCTCTCCGATGAAATGACACTCCAGTAAATTTCTTAATTTGCACATAGATGGTAGTCAATAAGAATGTTCATTATAGAACGTTGTACTTTGTCCCAACATTCAACTCTAGACGACCCAACTAACGGCCCCCTCGCAGCAATATCACATATTATTCCCTTGAGCGATTAGTCCCAAGGCTCCATTAACTTATTGTTCTCAACGCCCTCGGCAAACCCATCGATGGCCGTGGTATGAGACCAAGGTTTCAAGTCAACCTCTTGCCTGATCGTAGCGGCAAAGCAGCTAGACCACTTCTGACGTGGAAATTCAGATGTCACCGAATCAACAGTGTCTTTGTGTATAAGCTCAGGGTTAATTCCCATGTTATCTGTCAAAATGTTAGTAAAGGAATCTTGCTCCACTATTTGGATGCCTCAGGCCGGAGAGTCCCTTCACCGGTACCCCACCACCCATGCAGCTCCGCCCTTGCCAGACGAGACGATAGGGCATATGCTTTAGCCTTACACTACCTAGGTACCGGTCATCTGAGACAGGCAGCTGCAAGACGTATCGCCGGGAAATTGGGGGCCAGATCTGAATATGAATCTTGGACCCCACGTCCATCTCGCCGTTCACAATAATCCCAGAACGGAAGCTCGCCGAACAAACCAGGCAACTCAAAGAATGACAGATCATCAAGCTGAAGAAGAAAAAATAATGCGAACTCACCAAAAACAGTACTGAGTTGAATCAATTGCCCCACTGTAGTAATATTCCCGCTTTCGCCAAGGTCCTGGTGCCTGATGATGGCTTCAGCAACACTTTCCGCCTGCTCTTTTGGTGCTCCGAACTTCTGTAATAGGTTCAGAGCTAGGAGACCGCCGTGGAACTCGAATGACATGCGTGTAGCGTGGAGGTTTGCCGAGGTGGTGCCAATGTCATGGAGGAGACATGTGAGAAAGTAGGTTTCTATGCTAGGGGCGAAGGAGGGTAGGTGTTTCTTTACTATGGCAGAACCTGTGTTTTTTGTTTTGGTTAGTGAACTTGTATCAGATCACACATATTTAGTGTAGTTGAGAAGGGCATATGATCTAGATGTTGTGTTTCACATACCATAGTAAAACACACGCATGGAATGATTGAATGTCTGTTCAGGCAATTGTTCCTTCACGTATTCATACGTCTTCTTCACGACACCTGAATCAGGGACTGTGATTTCAGATGTGGTGATATTGGCTGGTGAGTTTTTGTTTGTGTTGCTGAGGACTTTGGCTTGTGAACGTGGAACTGCCGTCCAACCATGAATGTCCAAGTTTCCAGACATTGTCGTTTAGATAGATGCCTATGCTTTCGTTATTATCTTAATCCAGAAAGGAAGTTCGAACCAAGGGGATGTATTGAATGAGCATGTTATCTGAGAATAGTCTGGTTTTCCTGGTTGGAAATACGAGGGACGTACTTGAAGATGACTAAGGTGGTACTCTACTGTACAAGTCGAATAACGATGTGCCTGGTGGAGGTAGAAGAGAGGAATTGTCTATTGATTTCCTATGATAGCACCACCATGTATAAATACCAGAGGAAAAAACATTTTTACAAATTTTAACATGATTAAAAGCTCCAGACGTTCAACTTTCGTCATCGTCTCTAGGATATTCTCGCTTCCTAAGTCTTAGTGTATGTTCTTTGCGGGGAAGCATTAGCAATCTTTACCTCCGATGCTCATAAGTTTGTCATCCAATTCGTAATTCTTGAATTGGATAAATCTAAACGGGGCGTTTTTATTGATTGATTTTGTCATGGTTCTGCACGTGAGCGGGTTCGTTATGGGTCGTACAACTTCTAGGGCTGTCATGGATTACTTGATACGGTAAGGCGTGCTTTGAGCTTGTGTTTCGTAAGGCGTGTGGGAGTACAATAAGGCGCACTTGGAGTCACTTAAACGAAGAGATAAGTTAAGCATTGAAATCTAGAATGTTGTGATGGAATTTGAGAATGATTGATTATTTACTCACTTGTAGAATATGCTTAATGGATTTGTCTTTTGGCAATAATGCTGCCCTATCCTTCAAGATTAACCTGTGTGAAAAGGCCTTTAGATTACACGCTGCTGAGGAGTCACAAATTTCAGAGTGTGCCTTGCGGTTGTGCGTGTGATGCATGTTCATGTTACATGTGCCGTGTACCACCATCACCCATCCAACTCTCCAAGCCACCACTTTATAATATCCCCATTTAAGAGTCTGCCTTGAATGCCACCAATCGGGTTTCGGTATACGAATGGCGGGTTCTTGGGGACCTGTTATTTTCCAAGACGGCCTGGAATCAGTAGTTTATGGGAATGTAGCTATGATAGAAAAAGGTATATGTGAAAGTATTCAATGGGTATGAATATGGCTTTCTACAAGGCTGACTTGTAGAACTTTTTTTCGGATTTGTTGTCTATCTCTAGTGTTGGGGATGATGAATATTTCTGTTGGACTATGGTAAGTCTGCCTGTCCACTAAAATCAATGTTGACACACAAGTCCCAAAGTTACATGATCCGAAGATGATGATCTCGTGTTTGAGATGTTCCGTCCATGGTACCTACCTTGCACGCGAAATCCGTTCCAACGTCTACTGTTCTATAGACTAATCGAGAAATGCAGTCGGTGACATATGCCGAGAGATGGAAAAGGTTGAAGTGCTATTAAATTAGGTAGCACACCTATAATATGAATGTACGTATAGTTAGGTGTACCCTGGTACTGTCTTAATACTTCCTGTCTCAATGCTTCAATAGTCGCTTGGATTCAAAACCGGTTTAGCGATCTTCAGGCACGAATCTACATGTGGTGCGGCACTTATGGGTAGTCAAGATGGGAGACAAGGAACTTGGCGTTGTTTTGACAGCGAAGTCAAAACTGGTACGTATCGCTGCAGAGCAATGGCTTCAAACATGAATGCTCTCGGTGTTGGATTGTTGGATTTTGAAATCCTGTGACCAACTCCGGTAAACGATATATATAAGAATCGCAGTTTGGAGGGCGGCAGACAAGCAAATCAGCGTCTACAGGATTATCGAGATATCGACTTTGCAATAATAGACAATCAATGACGCCCTTCCAGGGCGATCAACTGAACTCCGGGCCGTTACCACTGGCACCCGGCATAAATGGAGCACTTCCGTGGTTAATCGTCGATTTCGAATGTTGGCAATACAGGCTCCATGTATCTGTACGGGGTGGAATGATATGATTGCTTGACACGAAATGCGATCACGGATCGTGAAGCAGTCATGCTCGATCCGTCTCAAGTATGGCATAAGGCTGTATAGAGTATGGGCGATCCATTGAACGGTGAAGGGCGCCTTGACCCCCTTGGCCTCATCTCCAGGCTGAACGGAAGAGGACCAGTTCCGGAATGGAGGCTATTGACAGTCTCCTGAGTGCGAATGGCCCGGCCGCCTCATGGCGTTCCTCGTTCGTTTTTCCCTTTCTTCTTCCTGAGGCAGGACACGCGGCGAACGCTTTGTCGGTTGTTGGACAACGCAGATGCAGTGTGGAAAGCGAGTATATAGAGGGAGACATGATGGCACTACGGACGCATGCAGAGTGAGTGGGCTATGGTTGGCAATCATGTTATGATGGTTGGATGCAGGAGAAGCAGCCGACACCAAAGCAAACGCACTACCTCGAGTGGAACAGGACCTGGAGCTAGCAGCGCGACGGGGTAAACGATACCCAGGCTGGCGCAAATCGCCCTGGATGCAGGCAGTTTCAGGGAGTAGATTACTCGCGGGGCGGGCATTAGGGGCGATTACCTAGGTAGGCGCACGAATGGGTGATGCTCGCGCCGTGGGCACCTGGCAGCCTAGCGGACGTAGCGCGGTTCTGCAGCTGTTCTCGACAACACACGCGAACGGGGCTGTGCAAAAGCCTTGGCGCGAAACGCTTCAACAAGCACTCCCCCAGCACGCCGACAGCCTTGGAACCTGTGAAGGCCTTCCATTCACAGTCAACTATTGCTTCTATTCAGGCCCACTGCCCATGTACCTGAACCACGCCCTCTTCCTCTCCCACTGCCGTCGCCACTCCTCTGGCCTGCTTCCTTCGTCCTCTCACCACCACCACCACCACACGGCTCCTCGCCACGTCCGCTCCTTTGCTTTCCACCCTCACAGCTCCCGGCTCTCTATCATGACGTTCTGACTGCCCCGGCTCCGTCTACACTGCCACACCGCGAACAACGCTTCTCCACATTCTTCCCACCACCATCCCCCATAGGCCCGCCCGGCTCTGCAACCTCAGCTGGCTTCGTTGCTGCGTCGCGAGATAGGTACGCTAGTTATCGTCCCTTATGCGCTTCTCTCCCCCGTACCTTGCCTCCAATTCAGGCTGGATGCGCGTTGTTGATCGGCCGAGGCCGAGGAATTGCTCAGCTAAGAAGCATTGCTTTTGAGGCTGAGCGATTGACTCTTCACCTTTGAATGACTGGAGAAGTCCGTGAAAGCCAATTCGCTGACTGTGGTAGCTTCCTACATAGGTAACTGGTGGACAACCAGCAAGTCCTTTCTAGACCCGTCGGTTTTTGCCTACCTCAACCGTTGCCTTGTGCTCGTCCTCGCTCAAGGTTCTTCGTCCTCGTCCCGACCGCTCTCTGTCGTCCTTATCATTAATCGTACATAAGCCTCAAGCCTCATGTCCAGCCGTCCATAGCCTAGGTGTGGTGCCTTTTTTTAATACCGTATATTCCTTTACGAATCCTTCGCTCTTCAAAGCGCAGCCTACAGCATAGCCTCGCACTGCACCTTGGGCTCGACTACTCCATAAGGCGCCTTTGACCATGGCAGATGATAAAGACGCTGAAGCACGCCAAACGCCGCCCCCAGGTCCTCGAAGACAACGGGCCCCAACAATCACCATAGATACCTCTGCTGTAAATACGAATAATCCCGATGACATGGGAAGCTCAGTGCCTCTGGGCGATCTGCCCGATAACCGCTCATCACCCAATGGGAACAATAACGTAGACTCCGTATCTCCATCCTCCAGATCAATCCCCCCGAACGAGCTGCGCGGAACCAATTCATTCGAGAGCCGAGAAAGTCGACCTACATCTCCCCATAATGTATCATCGCCAACTTGGAACAATACGCATAACTTTCTATCGGTACCCGCGCCAAGGTCACGCGGCAATTCGTTGGACTCTGCGACGGAGGCTGGTGAATCTGCGTCTAGTAATGGAACAACAGCTGTACCTCCTTCATCTCAAGGGGATACTGTGAGGGGAGAGGGCGGTAATCATGATATATTGAACGATGACGAAGCCCTTCGACCCGATCCTGGCACCGAAGCTGATTTCCAAGTTGAGAACAACAAATTTAGTTTCTCTCCCGGTCAACTTTCAAAACTCCTCAATCCGAAGAGCTTAGGGGCTTTCCACGCTTTGGGCGGCCTAGCAGGTCTTGAGAAGGGTTTAAGGACTGACAGGAAGAATGGACTGAGCGTAGATGAACAGGAGGTAGACGGCTATATTTCATTTGAGGAGGCTACTACACCATCCACGAACCATAGTCCATCGAAGGCCCACCCAGACAAGCAACAGGTGCAGCGTAGTGATACCACCATGACGAATTCGAAAGCACATTCGCCATCCTCTTTCATTGACCGCAAGCGCGTCTTTAGTGACAATCGACTACCCGAGAGAAAACCGAAGACCATCCTTCAGCTCGCTTGGATGGCCTATAACGATAAGGTCCTTATCCTTCTAACCGTTGCTGCCGTGATATCTTTGGCATTGGGATTGTACCAAGCTTTGGGCCAGCCGCATCCACATGGCCAGGCTCGAGTAGAATGGGTTGAAGGTGTCGCTATTATGGTCGCTATTATCATTGTCGTCGTAGTCGGAGCCCTGAACGACTGGCAAAAGGAACGCCAATTTGTGAAGTTAAACAAGAAAAAGGAAGACCGATTCGTAAAACTAATCCGGTCTGGCAAAACTCGAGAGATCTCAGTTTATGACGTGCTCGTCGGAGATCTAGTTTTGCTCGAGCCGGGTGACATGGTCCCCGTGGATGGTATCTTTGTTCAAGGCCACGGCGTCAAATGCGACGAGTCATCAGCAACAGGCGAATCAGACTTGCTGAAGAAAACCCCAGCGGACGACGTATACAAAGCAATCGAGAACCACGGAAATACTAGAAAAATGGACCCATTCATCCTTTCTGGCTCTAAGGTATCAGAAGGTGTTGGTTCCTTTTTAGTCACCGCTACCGGAGTCCACTCTACCTACGGCAAAACCATGATGTCGTTGCGTGATGACAATGAAGTTACACCTTTGCAATCCAAGCTTAATGTATTGGCTGAGTACATCGCCAAACTTGGTGGTGCTGCAGCTCTCTTGCTCTTCGTCGTTTTGTTCATTGAATTCTTGGTACATCTCCGGACGAGCAACGCGACTCCTGCTCAAAAGGGCCAAAATTTCTTGAATATCCTCATCGTCGCCATCACTGTTGTTGTGGTTGCCGTCCCTGAAGGTCTTCCCTTAGCCGTCACTTTAGCGCTAGCTTTCGCGACAACCCGCATGCTTAAGGACAATAACCTTGTTCGATTGCTGCGATCTTGTGAGACCATGGGCAATGCTACGACAATTTGTTCAGATAAGACAGGTACTCTTACTCAAAATAAGATGACAGTTGTTGCTGGGACGATGGGCACGGTATTACGGTTTGGTGATCGGAAACTCAAGAGCAATGCACTTCCTTTAGACTCAGGAGATGGGTCCAAAGGGAAACAGCCTGCTGGTTCACCCGTGGATAACACTGATGATGTATCGACATCTGAGTTCGTGTCCACTCTTGACAGCGACGTTAAAGCCCTTCTCGAGCAATCAATTGCGATCAATTCTACGGCATTTGAAGGCGAAGAAGATGGGAAAGAAGCTTTCATCGGATCCAAAACTGAAACTGCTCTTCTTGGTTTTGCGCGGGATCATCTGGGAATGGGTCCCGTCAGCACCGAGCGTGCAAACGCCAACATTGTTCAACTCGTGCCTTTTGATTCCGGCAGGAAGTGCATGGCCGCGGTTGTCAAGTTGGCCGATGGTCAATACCGGATGTATGTGAAAGGAGCCTCCGAAATCCTACTGAGCAAATGCACCAGGATCATATCAGACCCAGCCAAAGGCATCTCAGATGTCCCATTGTCCTCGGATAACAAGGAAACCCTTGAGCAACTTATTTCTACTTATGCTTCCCGATCCTTGCGCACAATTGGTTTGCTATACAACGATTTTGAACAATGGCCACCAAAGGACGCTCGTAAATTTGAGGATGACCCATCTCAGGCAAACTTCGACGACGTGTTCAAGAACATGATATTCCTTGGCGTGGTTGGTATCCAGGACCCTTTACGACCTGGTGTGCAAACTGCTGTTGAGGATTGTCAGCGCGCAGGTGTTTTTGTACGTATGGTTACTGGAGATAACGTCATGACGGCAAAGGCCATTGCCGAAGATTGCGGGATCCTTGTTCCGGGTGGTGTCGTTATGGAAGGACCAGCTTTTCGAAAATTATCGAAGAAGGATATGGATGCTGTCATTCCTAAGCTATGCGTACTCGCCAGATCCAGCCCCGATGACAAGCGAAAGCTTGTAAAGCGTCTCAAAGAAATGGGCGAAACCGTTGCAGTTACTGGAGACGGTACGAACGATGCTCCAGCTTTGAAGACTGCGGACGTAGGATTCTCCATGGGTATTGCTGGTACAGAAGTCGCCAAAGAGGCATCCGCTATTATCCTTATGGATGATAACTTTTCCTCTATCGTGAAAGCTCTCCTCTGGGGTCGAGCTGTTAACGATGCCGTTAAGAAATTCCTTCAGTTCCAAATCACTGTCAACATCACAGCTGTTCTCCTGACCTTCATTACAGCCGTCTTTAGTGGTGAGCAAGACTCAGTCTTGAACGCTGTCCAGCTACTTTGGGTCAACCTTATTATGGATACATTTGCTGCTTTGGCGCTTGCCACTGATCCTCCTACGCCAAGCCTCCTGAACCGGAAGCCTGACCCCAAATCAGCTCCCCTGATAACGCTCACAATGTGGAAAATGATCATTGGACAGTCTATCTACCAGTTGGTTGTTACGCTCATCCTACACTTCGCTGGTGAGAGGATTCTATCTTATGGGACGGCAGCGGAAAGAGCAAGAATGGACACGCTTGTTTTCAACGTCTTCGTTTGGATGCAAATCTTCAATGAATTGAACAATCGTCGACTCGACAACCACTTCAACATTTTCGAGGGTATACTTCACAATTACTTCTTTCTCGCCATTAACTGCATAATGATCGGAGGCCAAATTATGATCGTCTTTGTCGGCGGTGCGGCATTTTCGGTGACACGGTTGAACGGCGCACAGTGGATATACTCCATCGTACTCGGCGCCTTGTCAATTCCGGTCGGGATGATCATACGTTTAATACCTGACGAGCTGATCCGTAGGTGCATACCGTCGTTCTTGAAGAGGAAGCCAACTCCAGAGGTCGTCGTTTCCGATGAATATCAATGGAACCAGGGGCTCCTCGAAATCCGTGATGAACTTGCCTTCATAAAGAAAGTTCGCGGAGGTCGTCTCAGTAGCCTTAAATTCAAGATCGAACATCCTCGTGAGATCTTCACCAGGTCTAGGTCCAGCTACTCCTTGCCGGGAACCCCGAACAATGGCGAAAGTAACAATGGGGATACCAGATCTGCTAGATCTGTCCCACCAACACCGGATTCCAGGACTCGACGACGGGCTAGGTCGCGCTCTAATTCGGCATTTGGTCCAGCTACTGTTATGGCAGGTATCGTTGCGGGCAGTGTTGCCGGGTGGTCGCCAATCGATAGAGGCCATGGTGACAACGATTCGCTCCAATTTTCTCGCGGCCATAGTAAATCGGACCTTGAAGCTCATGATGGGATCGACGTACACCCCGACACTAAGTCAACGGATCCAATCCTCGTGGATGAACCACAGCAGTATGGAGTTCCCCCAAGTCAACGGACCGAGACCACTCCTGCTTTCAACATCGGTCCATTCTCTGGCGATCCCAGCCTTGACAACAAACCTCGATCTTCCGGTTCATGAATGCCAACAATGCTACCAAAAGAGACAGCACCATCTCTGCTAGGCTCCTGCGGCCAGACGTAGAGCACATCATTCCTTACCTATACACCAGGAACTTCATTTCCTACATAAGGTCTAGCTGGGACCAGTTGATTGCATGAGTCGTCACATCCCTTGGGGACATATTCGAAGCCCATGGACAGGCTCCGTCCCTCCCTGCATCTTCGAGGCTACGGTGGTCGAATAGTTCGCATCGACATGAAGCCTCACCCTTCCTAATTATCACAAGCCACTCAAAAGACGGATATATTTTCTAATTGAATTTTGTATAGTTCCTCATTTGACCCATTGCATTGCTCCGGAGCACTTGGAGTTCACAGAAACGGGCGGTGGTTGTAGTCTGAGCACCTTGAGTAGAGCGTTCTCCAGCTGCCTGCAAAATTGACCTCTTTGGTCTGCTTCTCATTCAGCGGCACTCAATAAGCCGGCCAACTTGTATTACTGGTACTTTTTCCTATGTTTGTGGTCAAGAGCAATAAATAGCGAGCATTCGAGTGTCAACCTTGTCAGCCCGGCGTGGCAGGTGGATTGGGCACAAAAAGTCCGCATGCAGGAGAGCATTCAAAGTAACCTAACATCCGGTATTCTTCTTTATTAAAAAAAAACAATCCAAACCAACAGATTAAAAAACATATTTAAAGCAAACTCTGAGCACTGAACCTCACGTGATGTAAATAAATAAACTTAATTCCACTTCACGTGCCAACGTGTGCTAGGCGAACCGGCGTTGGTATTAAATCAAGCGTTCTTTCCCTCCTGCCAACAACCCAACATCATAACCTAGCAATAATAATGTCCATAAACGCACGCCACTCTGCATCAATGTCAGGAAGCGGAAATCCCAGCGCAGCGGCTGGAGGCCACGAAAAGACGTACTTTGAGGAGCAGCGTGAGATGCTTGTTGGTGAAGTCGCACAGGTAGGTAAACAATCCAATCCAATCCCCCCAACCTCAATCTCCAGCTCCACTCCCCAACAACCCCACCTACCAATGGTACAGAATCTAGAACAAGGACGCTAACCAGGAACTAATACAAAATAATAGAGTCTTGAGCAAGTCCTTCAGAATCTCAACAAGTTGAACCGGAGTTTGGAGGAGGTGATTGCGGTATGTTTTATTTACCTAGCTAGCTAGCTAGTTAGCTGCATCATATTACTACTGCGAATGGGATATATAGAAGGCAGTCAGTCAGTCAGTCATGATCTAACGCAACGAATAGGTCGGAAACGAATTCAGCCCTGTAGAGGCACTTTGGAGTCAATTTGAGAATGTCATGGCCAAAGAGCCTGGTGCTGAGCAGGGACGAGATGAAGAGGGAGAGGAGGGATCAACGGAGGTTAAGGATGAAAGAGCCTAAGAAAGAGGTTGCGGGGGGGAGTCACAAGTAGAAGAACATATACATGATTCACGAGTTGCAGGTAGAGATAAGTAGTACTTGTTTTCGGAGGCCACTTTATTGCGCTAATAAGTAAATACGGAGGAGGGCTACCTTGCATGATTACAAATGAAGACATCATTGGGGGGTTTAAAAGAGGAGGAAAAGGGTCGTGTAGAAAAAGGAACAAGTCGATTTGTTCGACCTTTCATGGCTGAGAACACCTAGAACGCCGAATTCATGTATGTGTGACGCCCAATTTGTCACCTCATACGACTATGCAGCAAACCAAAAAGGAAAAGGGAAAAGGAAAAAAACAAAAAGGCTTAAAGGCATCAGTCCTTCGTCCAGCCCACAAAAGCTACTCGAAGGAACCAAAGAAATGGTCCCTCGCAGTGTCATGTCATTACCATATTGGACTGGAAAGGAATATATAAAGAGTCCGTGATATAGTCATGCTCGTTGCTTCGGTCATTTCGTCCAGCGTATTCGTCGTGAAAAGCGAGCACCAACACCGGAATCTGCAGCGACGGAAGAACGCGCTTAGAGAATCTTGCACTTGCTCTTCTTGGGCTTCTTTCCGTTCGCAAATGCCGGTTTGCGTCCAGTCTCTTCAGGAGGTTTGTATTCGTCTCCCACGGCCATTGTGACAGCCATGTCGAAGATCTCTTCTACACCGTCTTGCTCTTTACTACTGCACTCCATATATGTGGCACCCATCTTCTTGGCTACGGCGCGTCCTTGCTCAGGAGTGACAGGTGTGAGGCCTTGCGTTCGGAGGAGCTCAATGCAATTCTTCTTATTTCGGAGGTCGGATTTCAGCCCAAGGAGCATGATGGGGGTGGTTGGGCAAAAGTGGAGGACTTCAGGATACCACTGCCAGCCTGTTAGAGAGCAAATCCTTGAATGGATCCAGCAAATCACTAACCTTATCCATGACATTTTCAAGTGAGTTAGGGCAGTCAATGGCAAAGCAGACGAAAAGAATGTCGGTCTCGGGGTAGGAGAGCGGCCGGAGACGGTCGTATTCCTCTTGTCCGGCAGTATCCCAGAGAGCGAGTTCGACCATCTTGCCCGTTGGAGGGTGAGGTGTATGCGTGATGTAATTCTCAAAGACCGTTGGAACATATTTCTGCAAAAAAGAGTTAGGCTCTGATGCATCCAGTGTCCACACTTGCGACTCTTACCTCTGGGAAATTGCCGGAGCTGTAACTGATCAATAAACAAGTCTTTCCACACCCGCCATCTCCCACTACAACCAACTTCTTCGAGTATGAAGGTGGTTCGGTGACATTGGTGAGTACAGTGCCCGTTGACTCGTGGCCGGTGGATGCAGTGCCGTAGGAGCTGACTGTGCCATTGCTGTTCCTCTCGCTCGCCGTTCTCGTTGGTTTCCGCGAGGGAGTGACGGAGACGTTTGCTGATTTGGACGAAGGCTTCCGACGGAGGTAGTCGTAGTTCTGAGTGGCCTGCACCGACATGGTTGGTGGTGTTGAGGGTGGTCGACGATTGAGGCGAGAGTTCGGGCTATATCAATATCAATTGAAGGATCTCGCTACGTAGATGGACAGCGGGGTGGAAGGGTGGAGGAAGACCGGGGTTGGCGGCGGAGCGATTGAAGGTGGAGGAGGAAGAGGAGGAAGAAGAGAGGAGCAGACAGGAAGGTGAGGTTGAGATGGGTATGTATAGCAGCAGATTGGTGTTGTTGATGCTTTCCCAAGGGCAGCAGCTCTTCTACTTTAACGCTGTCGAGGCCGGCATGCGAGCGAGAGCGGCAATCTTGTTTATTTGGCGGGAGGCGGTCTGTGTTGTTGCTGAGCAACCGCCGCCCGCCCAATCCGCTCCCCCAAACGGCCCACCAGCGCCGCAAAATCCTTGGAAGCAGGTGAACAGCCACCTGGCACGCCTGGCTGGCTGGGCGTCATCATCATCATTGTCCCGTCGCAAGTCTCGCTCTCGCACCACCGACCACCGCCCACCGTCCACCATTTCGCTCCAGTTGCTTGACCGTTCGGCTGCTGCTGCTGTGCTGCCACCACCACTACCGCTACCACCACCGCTACTAGCGACCACCACCAGGGCAATCAATTAATTCATTCCTCGTCCACGCCCACGCCCATACGCACAATTGACCATCCGTCACCACCACGGCCAATTCGAACAGCAGCACACATATACATCCACGTCCCCCAGCACCACTTCTGCCACTGCTGCTGCTACTGGCTGGCTACGTGCTGCAGCAGTACGCCCGCCCGCCGCTCGCTCGTCCACTTTACTTTCATCTGCCCGCTCTAGGCACTCGGTGATCCTCCCTCCCTCGCCCCCTCCCTCCCTCTGCCCCAGCGCATGCCACCGATGCGCTGCAACCCCCTCTAGGACCCTCAATCGCCTTGCATCGAATGTTTCCATGACTTCCCATCATGAGGGCGTGCACCCCGGCTCAAAGGCTGCCGTGGAGGCAGTCAAGGCAGATGCCGGCATGTTGAGCCACGATCATTGTGCGTACTTTCACGTGTCCACTATCATTACTATTATTTTTATTACTACTGCTGCTATCTGTCCAACGTCCCGTCAACCCTCCCTACTCGATGCGCATTCCTCCAACTGACACGGTCCTGCCCTCCAAACAGACGCGCAGAGACTCCCAGCATGGCGCAACGACCTGCGAAAGCGCCTCATCTTCATCGTTCGCTGGGAAACCCCCTATCTCGCCCTGCTACAGGACAAATTGCGAACACCTGCCCTAGACTCCTATTTTGCCTTTACCGCTAATCTCGGAACGCATACCTTCTTCATGGTCATGCTGCCGATCCTTTTCTGGTGCGGATACACAAATGTTGGGCGAGCGTAGGTGCACATTCGTCCGCCTCATTGAGCCCTTTGAACTGATCTTAACATGCCCAAGAATGGTCCATGTACTGGCTTCGGGAGTCTTCTGGAGTGGATTCGTGAAAGATATGCTATGTCTCCCAAGGCCCCTCTCTCCCCCCCTTCAGCGCATTACCATGTCCGGCTCTGCCGCCCTTGAATATGGCTTCCCTTCTACCCATTCTACCAATGCAGTATCCGTTGCTGTATATACGATATATATGCTCCATAGCACCTCCGACACCCTTCATCCGAACATGCGCCTAGGACTGCAGGTACTCTCTTACTGCTACGCTGTCTCCATTGTTTTTGGACGACTGTATTGCGGAATGCATGGCTTCTTCGATGTCGTGGTAGGCAGCGTGCTCGGGGCTGTCATATCTGCTGTTCAAATCATTGCCGGCGAATTTCTGGACACCTTCATTACCCAAGGATCTTATGTCAACCCACTAATTGCAACGCTGGTGGTTCTGGTGCTCGTCCGCATTCATCCCGAGCCAGCAGACGATTGCCCTTGTTTTGATGATAGTGTCGCGTTTGCTGGAGTGATAATCGGTTGCCAGATTGGGGCATGGCATTATGCCCGCAGCGGTTTTGCGCTCGATTATCCGATTCCGTCAACTGTCCCATTCGACCTCGACAACGTTGGTCTACTGAAAACATGCATCCGTATATTACTAGGAGTGCTCATTATCTTTGTATGGAGGGGTACTATGAAGCCAACTTTATTCAAAATCCTACCGCCCATCTTCCGCGTTCTTGAAAATGCGCGATTGAATCTCCCAAGAGCGTTTTTCCTTACCGCTTCCCAGTATAAAAGCGTTCCTCCATTGCGAGGCGATGACAATGTTATTCCTTCCGCTTTCGAGATTCCTCGTCTCTTAGGCAATCTTAGCCACCCTCGTAAACGGTCCGTGTCGGTAGGACCACAGTCCGTCGCCGATGCCTACGAGACGCTTGCATATCGCAACAAACGACGGAGGGAGAGTTTATCTGAGTCAGCTTCTACAAGACCAACCCTTCCCGAAGACGCAGAGACAACACTCGGATATTCGACAAACGCCAGATCCACTGCCCGCACCCGGGACAATGTGCCTCTGGGATCCGACCTGCTTCCAACACCGATATCATCTCGGGTGCAGTCTTATGAGCAGATGATGGGCGCGGGGCAGGTGGTAGAGAGTCCTGTGACTCCACCAGAGAGTGATATTGGCTTCGCTGGAGAAGTGAAGGATGAAGTCATGAAGTTGCCAGGGGACGAGGAGACAGAGGATCGCGAGATATTCTTAAAGCTCGAAAAGCCACGAGTGAGATATGACGTTGAAGTGGTCACGAAGTTGATTGTTTATTCTGGTAAGTGGCCTAGAACAACTCCAAGTCGCATATTTATTCCCATTAACTCATAACAGGTATTGCATGGCTTGCTGTTGAAGGCAATCCAATTCTTTTTGAACTGTGTGGGCTCGGTATGGGTGTATATAATAATAGAGGATGATGTCATGGCGTCTGTATCTGTCATGACCTTATAATTAATGATAACCATGTAATCTATGCTGCAGGGCAACCATAGATTGATTCATTCGAAGAAACCATGCTGGTCATGTCTTCAAAGCGTACTTTGTGATGCATGCATGTATTCTACTTATTTCTCTATCTATGGTTCCAAAGCGTACCTAGGTTAGCCGGAATCGGAAACGCTATTTTACCACCACACGAGATGATTCACCATACCTTTGGATAACGCGGCACTCTATCAACTCCCTCAGCCGCTCCCATGGTCGCCGACGAGCCCAAGTTAGCCTTAATTGTACCGCAGCAATTAGTCAAGCAAGTCAAGACTGCCCTGGAAAACCATGGCCAGTTGAGCCGTGATTTGAAAATTCGTCCGGACAAAGACAGCGATAAAGCAGACCAGTGCCGACGTTTTCTTGTCCCTACCAATATAGACGCCTCTACCAACATAGAAGAAGAATGCGCTTCTACCAAAACATTAAACCACCAAAGCCAATGGCTCCAGGATCTGGGACTAGATACGATATATGACCAGCTGTCGTACACGATTTGGCATAGTCCCAATACGAACACTAACCATGACCGTTCTCGACGCAACCCGGTGCTCGCAGCGGTGGAATCATGGATTCAAGAGTTATCTCCTGCAATACTTCAATCAAACGGATTAGAACCTAGCTCTTTGCTTTCGGAATTCCCTTCTTCGTATTCTGCCTACAAACCTATGCTACTGCTTCACTCACATTCGGAGCTGTCCAGTGGATGGGCCAACCTCCTGTCTATATTATCCACCCAACCCCATCTTTTGGACCGTTTCTATGAACGACTAGCATCCGCTGTAGACGCCACTCATGTCGCTTTCAACGCCCCGATACCTCCCAAAGCATCCCAGGGACAGTCTCAAGACGAAAATATCCTCCGTAGCCCAAGCTATCTGATACCTATTCACGGCGACTTTGGCCCATTACCAGCTTCTCAGCCAAGCCTCTACCTATCTCCTAAATCGGAAGATTTCCTTGCTGCATTCTGGGTTTCTACGCGTCAGAATGGCATCTTCCAGATCTGGGCACCCCTGTATACCATGTTCTCTCGTGGAAACGTCACTGAAAAAGCTCGGTTACTTGCTCTGGGTTCTGTAAGAGAAGCGCAAGGGTGTTCGGCGGTGGACCTCTACGCTGGAATTGGATACTTTGCTTTTAGTTACAAGAAAGCTGGGTTGAGAAAGATTTTGTGTTGGGAGCTCAACCCTTGGAGTGTGGAAGGTCTCAGGAAAGGCGCGGAGGGCAACCGGTGGAGTGTCGAGGTTATGACATCGAATGACCGTAGTACGCATAGGCTTACTACCGATTTCCTAGTCTTTCAAGAATCGAATGAACACGCATTCAGCAGGATCAAAAGGCTAAGAGGGGAAATTCCGCCAATACGACACGTGAACTGCGGTTTGCTTCCTACTTCAAGAGGTAGTTGGGAGACGGCGATTAAGGTTATTGACCCAGGCCTTGGAGGATGGATTCATGTTCATGAAAACATTGCAATTATCGATATCGTCGCAACGAGTGAGCGAATCGCTTCTGATGTTAAGAACATCTTGGACGAGGTTCTGAGAGCGGAAAGTCAATTCCTATCAGATAATGCAGATGGTGCGAAATTGGAGCATGTGGAAAGGGTGAAAACGTACGCACCAGGTGTAATGCACTGTGTGCTTGACATTTATATACCTCCGAGAATGACATAATCTTAAACTTTCCTACGTCAAGACAAAATAAATATTCACGGTATATTCTAGCGTTATGTTACATCCCATATATATCCATTAACGTTTCCACAGTCTTCAAAAATATTGTACAGTTTCATAGCGCCGATGTCATGTACTTTAAAATCCCCAACGTATGCTACAGTGCAACCTATACCACAATCTCCACTCCCAACTCCATTCATACCGTTCATAAGTCTCTCCTGAACTTCACAGGGATATTACTTTCCACAATACCCTCTCGTTCTCTCTTTTCCCACGCCTCCCTCTTCTCCTCCATAGCATCATGTTTCTTAAAGTGTTCGATATCCTCCGGATGTGTCAAATCCTCTTCCTTCACGTCATCCCCAGAATGATACTTTTCAAAATGATGTATCTCATATTCGTATTCGTCGTCTCCGTGATGGCCTGGCCCGAGTCCGAAATCCGGAAGAGTAACCCCGTTTGCGTTGGCAATTGTGAATTCTGCAAAGGAGATCGTGCCTGATTTATCACGGTCGTACAGGTCAAGTACAACTCGAACTACATCGGCCTTCTTATCTTCGGGTACGTGGTTCGTTGATTCATCTTCTAGACCGTACGTTCGCCGAATGTCTGCAGGGGACCAGGCACCGGTTGAGTCGTAGTCATGGAGGGTGAAGAAAACGCCTGCATCAAAAGATGATATATGATGTTCCTCTGTATTTGAGCAATCAGCAAACGGAAGGCAGAGGAAATAGCGTGAAGGAAGGACTGACCAGCCATATGTCGCGTTGCCCAATCGGCGTCAGGAGTAATGACAACCTGTTCGGAACCGTGGTCGCCGTGTGCAGAGACATTGAGCGCCAATGTGAGAAGTAGGATCACTCTTAGTGCATCCTGAGCCAACAGTTGAAGCTCCATGTTGGACAACAGTAAAATATAATGATGGTAATCTAGTGTTGTACCTGCAGTGAAGCCCAGAACAGTATATCGGCCGGAAAAACTTAGGGCCGATTAAGTTTGCGTTCGCGTTCGAGTTTGAGTCTGGGCATTTAAAGGTATTTCATAATATATGTTAAATTCCAAGTAGATGAATACGGAAGACTTGATATTTATTGTATGTTGGACCACTAGTTATAGTCCATATTCTGCTCAAGCAGCCAAGTATAAAGCAGGGCATATAGAGTCTCGTAATTGCCCTAAAAGACCCACAGGCATATCAGAATGTACAATTGAACATGCTGACCTGCTTAAACGTTCACGGCCCTTTACTCGTTCGGGTATGGCTAATTGTGCTTGATTGTGCCCCGACCCACTACTTCAACCAGATCAACAACACTGCAGACCATTCCAACAGATAGAACCTGCGCTGGTAAGCGCCAGCTTCATTAACCCATTTTCAGATGATGCTGACGTGTAGGAATGCTGGATACTGCATACTCAGCCAAGAAACTAGTATTTCTCGGCTCTGCTTTTCAGGTGAACGTGACACTGTCCACCGAGCGTATTTGTACATATAGATTCTTGCCTTGGTCATGTTCTGGACACGCAATACTTCGTTGTATAATAGGGACTCGGTGTTGGGATTTTGGAATGGAGTAAAGAAGATAGCTGAAACAATGAGACCCGATGCTTCAAAGCTACTGTCGGTGTACCAACCACGCTTCTTCGTTATCCATACCTATTGAAAATATCAGATATAGGAACAGAATGTGCGACAAACCTGAAGCCCATATCTGCTACGCATGAAAGACCACCTGTGAACAGTGATGGTTGTGAATGCCAAATTCTTTGCATAGGAAACATCCACGTATACATGCTCCGCAGAGCAGTATGAGCAGTATGAGCCGTGTAGGATAATGGAAAGATTGGGGCAAGCATGAAGAAAGGTGGGGGATGATATACTCACTATGGAATGCAATGGACGATAAACTGAAAGCAATATTCGAGCTGGGGACGGTTTTATCGCTCACCCAGGAAGTACCATTGTCGAGGGGTAAATATATTCAGTCGACGGTGTGGATGTACCGACGTTCCATGCTGTCATGTATCATCGGGCGCCTCTCTGCTCGGGATGTTGGAGGGTGCTGTCCAGGACCTAGATAGTATCCAGGGCGCTGAGTGTTGGGAACAAGACAATGTCTCAGTTCTAGTGGAACTCGTTGTCTGTGCCCCTGAGGGCTAGATGTAAGATCAATCACTTCCGTGTATGGCTGCCTCAACCTGCCCTCATTTTGGTGAGGATGTTGATCATATTTGTCTCGGATTGGAATCGTGGAGAATGTTCCGGGGTTTCTCGTCGTCACGATATCAAGCTTATATCGCTTCGAAAGGCTATCTTCGTAGTCGTTCGGATAATCGTATCGTGGTGAAGGCCACGATTTGCGTTTTGCATATTGCCGCTCTCCAGTCTGAACGATTGGGGTGTGACTCACTGGATATGGAAGATCATCTCTTGTCCTATGAATTCCAATGGGTGGTCGATCAGTCCGTGACTGAGGATTGGCATATACGTTTCGGAAGTATGGTGGCTCTGTCGGCTCAGGTGTATCTCGCTCTATGGAGGGTAGAGCAAAGTCGCTTTCAGAAGATGGATGGGCAATGCGCAAAGACTGATGCTCTCTGCTAATTACTGGACTAGCTGGTGTTGATAGCGTAGGATTCTTCCTAACGTAAGATTGGTTGGGCGGATAGGAAAGTGGTTGATAAATCTCCCGAGGAATTTGTTCAACAGGCTCATCCAGAATTGGACGTAACTAGTTAGAATTAGCAAACTCAACAAGTAAACCGGTCATTGATAGGATGGTATATTGGGTAGTCAGTCTGAGGTTGTTTTCGCTTAGAGACTTTAAAAGAAAGAGGGAGAAAATTCCTTACAGTGTACCAAACTCCATCCTTCCCTTGATATTGCAAAGGGGGCTCGTTCGTTGGTCGATTGATTGGTCTTGATGCCCTGACAAATGTTAACCGGTATAACCCAAAAATTACCAGTAAGACAACTCATACCTGTACAACGGTGGACGAGTGAAATTTGAATGCGGTTCATGAATCTTTTCCAGAACAGGCTGGTTCGGTAGAGGTACGGAACGTCCTTGATTGTAAGTGAGCACAGGTCGCGATTCCCTACTACGTAGATCTGGAACCATTCCTGAGGGGTGCTGTACTGATGGCAAAATAGTCGAACTTCTGCTTTCCAGAGGACGTGATTTTGGGGCACGTCTCAGAAAGTATACTCTTCCAGGTGCATGGGCTGAGTTGTAACCATCGGTCCACTCCACATCACGTAGATCGTCAGGTTGAAGTTCATGAGCAGCGGCTTGACTCGAGACAATCTCAACACTGCGATCCCTACCGTCATTACTGGACTGATCATCACTTGCTGTGCTGGCATCATCATCTTCATCCTCATCCTCATCATCGAGAATAATGACTTCACGAAATGTTTCTTCCATCTCGGTGGTTTCGGTGTCATCCTCACCACGCCATTTCATGAGTTGATTAAGCGACGCATGTTCAACTTTGGCCCTGGCGTCAAGATATGAACCGATTCTCAAAAGATGATCGTAGTCTGTATATTCATGCCGAATATGAGCAACCACTGCAAGTTGGACGCGGCGAGTTAAAGGCAATTCCTGGGCATTACCTACACGATCAGTACCCTATTATAGTTAGCGTACAGTCCTCCAAGCCCTTTCACATGGAGTACTTACTTCTCGAAATGCGTGCTTCACGATGGCCTCGGCGTCTGCATCAGGGATTTTGGGGAATAGGTCAAAAATGGCGGCTTTGATCTGCTGGCTAGTTTCCTGTTTGGTGACGGGACGGTCATGAAGCCCCATCCTATTGCCATGATTGGCCAGACTCCTGGCTAAGCGGGACGATTCAAGATTGGTCGTGTTTTTGTGATATATACCTCCGCGATAGCTATATCCAAGCCAATCGCAAGCTTGGTCGACAACCTGATTAGGGAAGTGATGTCCAATGCGATGTACATGGTGTGATATCTTGTTTGGTCTGCTAACAGCGCCTTTCGGCTTGGCCTAGAGGAGATCAGTTCCTGGATTCTTCTCAACGCCGCTCGAAGACTAACCGAGACAATATGCGCGGTGAGCCCTCGTTTCCGACAGAGTTCTTTACAGTACTCGGTCAACTCGGGGGTACCGGCTGGTACGAATGAATAGCCTGGCGGGGCGCGCGCCTCGTAGGAGAACTAGGTGCGTTGTTAGGATTGCCTGATAGACATTTGGGACATGCAAGGGACTTACGGTAGAGTGGAGCTTCTTTTTCTCTTGGGTAACCGATTCGAGCAGAATCTTGTACGGCTTTTTCTTGCGCTCTCTGGCAGTGTCCCTGAGGTGCGAGCGATGATAGACCCTAGTCATGATGCCTGTGTCACAGCCATAAGCTGACCTGGATGGGAAGTCGACACCTTGACAACTCGACAAGTGAAAAGAAAAGAAGAAAGCAAGGAAAAAAGCTGTAGGGTTAGCACTGGAGATCGGGTAAGAGTATAATCAGCAGCAGAGATTGATCCCACGAAATCGCTACAGAGGTTACAGGCGAGACTGCCGCTGTGTGCTGCGTCGGCGACGAGAAAGCGTCAGTGGGTTGATTGAGGTGAGGGAGGATGGAAGGTGCGGGAGCTGCGGGCTGCCTTTGTGTCTGTGCTTGCTTGCTTGCTGCCGGCCCGTCTCTGCTGCCGACGCTGCCAACGCTGCCAAGGTTCCAAGGTTGCAGGCAGACATCACGTGGACGCGCAATATCCCGAGCTCCCGATCCCGTTCTCAACTTCTTCTGTGATTCGTGATCCTCCTCTACATCATCCTCTCCTGCTGCCACCACGATATCCGTTGCCATTGCCTTTGTCATTGCCATTGCCACTGCCCACATGTCGGCCGATATCGTGCGAGCTTACCGGCACCTCTACCGCCACGGCCTCAGGGCTATCCAGTTCTCCAAGCCCGCTCGATTCACGCTCCGGCACGGCTTGCGGCTTGCGTTTCGCAAAGGCAACCCGGCAGACTTTGACCAGCACAAGGTCGACAACACGATCGAATTCCTCAAGGGTGCCACCCGAGAATCCGGGTTGGAGCACAAGATTGTCAAGAGCATGCTTTTGGTTTGGTACCACCAACCCGACATTCGCAACCAACGGCGGCCCCGGCACAATCCGTAAGCAGCATCGCCTGCGGTTGACGTATTACCTAACAAGCCGTGCAGAGTCGTTGAACACGAGGCAAAAATCACGTCGTATGATGCCTTCAATCATACCATACAGATGCTTAACGAAAGCATGGGAATGTGCTTGCCTGTGATAAACCTCCGACCGCTCGTTTATTGAAAGCTATTGTACTTGTTTGTATCTTTGGTCATAGGAGCTTAAACCTATGTAACGTTTGTAGGTAAGCACATAATTTAGGAAATCGCAGGGCACAATCGCAATGGAGAGGAACCGAAAATTCTCGCAACTATCAGCCTCAAAAGAAATCGTCCAGGAAATCTGGGTCCCGGTCCTGGTTGCTTGATGCAGCCACAGCGTCTTCAGAATGCAAGTCATCGTAAGCATGATCCTTTTGCCAGGCCTTTTCCTTTCGCTCTTTGGCAACTCTGGCCTCTTCTTTTTGCTGGGGACGGACAGCAGTGGTTAGCTAATTTGTAATCTAAGACTGGCGTCGGAATGGGCGCTCTAGGCTCTCTTACCCTGGCCTGTTGAGCAGTGCGGTCACGTTTTCTCAGTTCCTTTTGTCTAGCCTCTTTCTCTTGCCTCAGGTCTGGGAATTTCTCGACCTTTGTCTTGTTGAGCCGGTTCACGATAGGGTTTTCCCGCTGTGGTACGTGGATTCTTTTCACCTAATTCAAGTTTAGGAATCCTAGGCCCATCAAATGCCCAAAAGGCGACGCACCTTCCTCTGGTCTTTGAAGCCAACCTGACCAACTGCCATGCTCCCATCTTTCTTAAGATTGGACCAGGGTGTGTAAACAATGGTAATATTATCTTTCTTGTTACCTTTATCAAAATTAGTCCAAGTTAAGTAACAAAGGAGGGTTGTGATACCCTCAATTGAGTTCGCTTTGGTCAGCTGTGCACAATCATCTAGTAGCTGCTTAGGGATCGCTTCCCACGAATCTCCTTCGTTTAGACGGAGATAGATGTGAGCGCTGGAAAGGTTGTCGACGTGAAACTATCGCTGAATGAACTGACTATTGCGTGTCCAGGTGTGCAAGCGCTTTTACATACCCTGCGATAGGAACGGTGTTAGAGGTAACTAGCACGCGCAGGGACAGATTCTTGGTTTTACCAAACATCCTCATCTAGGCCATATTTGATCAACTCTTCATCTATCCGTTCATTATCAGCGTCGTCTCGCTAGAGTAGAGAGAATGTGCTAGAAATCATACTCTCGACCTTGTCTTTACCGACATAGATAAAAGCAGACGGGTTGACTACGTTACTGGTGAAGTAGTAGACCATCTTTAGATGTGTGTAGAAAGTGGATGAAGGGTGAAGCAACCGAGCGCATCTGCTTTTTTGAAGTTGAGGTGGGGCTGCAGCTGC
>AJFL01000425.1:0-10659 GCA_000467735.1 Rhytidhysteron rufulum CBS 306.38 | reverse complement strand
GAGAGAGAGAGAGAGAGAGTGTGTGTGTGTACGTACCCCCCTCCCCTACAATACCCTGGATCAGGCGGCGTTCAAAACGAGCCCTGTACTACGGATTGGTACGTAACTCCAGCACCCCTCTCCAAGGTTGAGCGCCGAATCGCAGTAACAAAAAGTGGTTTGGGAAGAAACACAGCCAACCGGCGTGCTTGCTGAACTACTGTAACCCAATTGACAGGCGAGAGCTGGAGGTGAGAACCAAAGCCATGGGTTAACCACCGCAGTACCTGTTCCCAGGAGCGGATAGCCTTACGGAGTATTGTATCTCTCAATCCCGGCCAACTCAAATGCTCCTCATTTCCACCTGTCATGTTGATTGGTGTGCTGACAGCAGCTGTCTCAAGCACAGTCATGCTGTTTTTGTAACGTACCTGCACGACTGCTTTTTCTTTCTGGAAACCGGCCGAAACGTCGAATGTCGACATCCGATGAACCATCTTGACGTCTGTTCTTCTCGTGCTTGAAGTACGCCTATCAGGATGCTTCGTTGTGTCGGCGCAGGCTCCAGCCCTTATGAGTGTCAGGATCCAAAGCATTGCAGCCCTACGTGTACAAGCTCGACCAGATTCCCAGCATCTGCATCATGTCATGAACGAGTCGCATCTTGAGAATAAGTACATATAGTATACATCATGGCCCAAAGAACCATCCAGCTTTCAAGCCTCTCGTTCACCACTCGTCCAGATTCACAGTGATTCCGGAATCAGGCTGCGGCAGTCTAGCAATCGTCAAAATCGCCGCCAATCAGTCATCCGTCGTGCTTATCAGATTGGTCGAGCGAGCGGAGTACCACCGCTCTGATGCACAGGAACGTGGCTAGGTGTGCTCACCCCTCTTTCTTCAGATTTCACCATGGTCAGCCAATGGCAAGAGATTCCCATGGTGGTGATGCATCTGCATCTGCCTGGAGCCTGGGTTTTGCAGGGACCCAATGGTGAACAACGGTCCTAAAGCCCGACAGACGCTTGCAACCCCCACTCCCCGGCCAAAGATGAGGGGCCAACGTCTCGCCCGTGGACCCTGTCGCCTTTCGAAAGCTTCTTTCCAAGATTCGTCCTGCCCCGCTATTAGCCTAAAGGTCGCTTCGTGTGCGCACGCATATGTTGAGGAACGGCCTCGACAAAGGTCATCAAGTCCACGGAGAGAATACAACCCCGAAGCGCCTGTCGCGAACGGACGGCAAGCCAGGCTGAAAACGGTAGTTGATAGTGACCTGGGGAAACCCAGCCACAAAGGCGGTCTAAGGTCCTCGCCTCGTGGGTAAGACGGTTCTTGAGCCTACTTCTTGTATCAGAACTTCAGCTGAGATGGTCCAAGCTTCGCCGGTCACGAATAGAGGCAAGCCCAGGAACGCTATTTGCACTTCACCCTCTGTGCAGAGCCCTAATTTCCGTCTTCGTTTTCTAAACATAGTCATCGGATTTGTTTCATCAGAGATCCTAAAGACCATCCAACTTGGTTATAGGATATCGAAAGGTCACAATTCTGCTGCTGCACCACACAAGTTGCTACTCCTTCTCTGGTTGATCAATCTTTTCAGTATCATTCGCGACCGTCGATCCTGATTCACTGCCCTACAACAATAGCAAACATAGCCGATCTCATGCATAACAGCATCCATGTATCCTGGATAAGGCCTCTATCTTCATAGGTCAACAGACGGATCATCCCCAATAGGCATTTCAGGCTTCTCCTTTTGGCTATATGATAAAAAAGAACATTCACGTGGTCCTTCTTACTAACGATACCCATTATTACAACGGTTCCGAGTTAGGTTTCGCGTGGGCAGGGTGTACCTAAAGTCAATGCCCCACACCGATATGACATTGCAGTCAAAATCAATGACCAGCAAGGAATGATCACCAATAGACGGCCAATACATCTTGAGGGATTGACCCGATGCAACTAACTAGAGCTATCACTGTGATTCTAGAGCATGTGGTCCCCATTTTCATCCGAATAACGGAGTTCTCGTATTGTTGATCATCCGAAACGTGGTCAAAGTGGAAGGAGACTACACCGCAGTAGCAGTTTGGGGGCCAAATGTCAGAAAAATAGAACGGCATTTCGATGGACGACTAATGAAATGCAAATGATATTTAAGGCGGTATAGTATGAAGTTTAGCTTTTGCACTTTCGGAACCTGCTAATAGGTATAGATAAGCTTGGCAAGGTTCTAGGTGCAAATCCGATCTTGATATTGAGGGCATGGTTACTCTGCCCTATGACATCTCGCCTGGAATGGAGTCATCCCGAAGTGCGATTCGCTCCATGGAGTGCAAATTCGTATTGACGCAGAGTTCAACAGTTGCTCAGTAATCGATTTCGCATTTCTTCGATCTACTTTAGGAGCGAATGCCTTCTTCATTCTGCCGTCATGTGAGCCGCATTGTCTACTCTCATTCTAACCGACTCCTATCGATTCTCCTCTTGGACTTCGGAGCAATATATACCTGTACTCCGGTCCGCTATGTGATCTCCGTATTGGCACAGAACTACTTGCATCATGCACGAACTACGTTCGGGACATTCCCGACGATTCAGCACGCACGTAATCACTGAGCGTGTAAGTAAATTCGGTTTTCAATAACAGAAGTAGTTTTCTTGCAATGTTTTCATGCTAATGCACGCTCCTTTCAGATGCACGATTCTGCGACTCTCTTTCAACAGCGTAGCATTGCTGCCAGGTTACTGCATCCTGCCGACCTATCTTGCAAGACCGCATAACCGAGACGAGCAAAATGTCTAACATGAATAAGCACTTGGATGACGAAGAAAATTTTCCAATGCTCAACCAGGTGGCGAGTATACAATGTCAAATGGCATCTCATCCGCAGACTTGCCTAAGAGTGATACAAGGCTTTTCCGATAGAGTAGTTCATCCTCCGATGCCCGATGTGTGGATATAGTGATGAAAATCCGCAAGTCCGAGTCCGATAAAGGACATCCCACGTTGAAGCATACAGCATATCTCCTTACAAAGAAGATCCAAAGATACGCCTGACTTTGTCAGCCATTTGTATGCCTTGTGTATGCCTTGTCAGCAGAATCTCGACTCTGGTGTCTCATCCGAGTTGTCTATCTCTTTTGTTTCACAGAAACTAACTGCACCTAACATGCTGTTTTGTGGTTACTGGACACAGAGTGGGGATTCAAAATAGAGTCTCGGTTGGCAGTCTCATTGACGTTACCGAAATAAGATGAGGGGGTATGCGTATGGGATCAAGGGATGGTAAAGGTTAGGATAGGTATGCATTACCACATCAAAATCCACTACCGGCAGTTATACCTGCTTTAGAATCTGCAGAATGAGTAGTAATGTCAATCCTAAATTAAGATCCTTTCAATCCTTGCGAGATACTCTTTCTACATTTCTAGTCTTATAATCGTGTTCAAGAAGTCGTCTTTGATGCTAAGAAGTCTCACTTCGACCTGCTTAGATGTAGAAAACGGAGGTTTAAATCGTTGTCCCAACATGGCTCCTCTTCTATCAGCCTTGTATTTTTACTCATGGTAACCCTTTTGAATCTTAAAAGTTAAGTCAAAAAAGCGGTGAGAACATCCCCTCCGTTCCGCCCAAGCAGTGGATACCCATCCAAAGCAATGACTTCCCCGAAACTAAAGGAACCTGAAACCTCCTTTACTGACTACTAAACCCCATTCCAAAGGCCTATCATATATTCCATCCCTTCCATTATTTCTCATAACTCAACCCTCCGAATTAACATCCCATCACTGCAGTCTAGTGATGGATGAACTTGGTTTTCTTTAGTAAGGATTCTATAAAATATATTCTCTTATGAATTTACTTGCATCACACAAAATAGAAAATTTCCATCTTTTAGGAGTATCTTGTATACACCAGACAATTATTAAAATGAATTATCTGATATGAGGATTTGTATAAAGGTATATATTATATGAGGATCCAACAATTGCTATTTTCTGATAGCTAATAAGTTTTTCTTTTTTTCTTTTTGCTCCATTTCCTTTCAAAGGAAAAATTCAAAGGTTAGGCCGTGCATAATAAGTGTCTTATATCAAACCACCACAATCACCACCACCACCCATTCAAAAACCCATCACACCTTCTCTCCTTTTTTTCCCTTCTAACTCGTATAACTATACCTAATTCCGATTCTTCCCTCCTTTAAGATATTTCAGTCTAATTCTAGTCTAATCATCATCAATCCCTCCTTCACCACTCCACTAACTACCCACTTCAAATTTCATCACCCATCACCTACCGCCAAAACCCCCAACATGATTAATCGACCCCGCGTCACACCTACAGCACACAATCACAAAACGAAATTAGTTTCAAAGAATTCACCTAACGAGATTACGGAAGTTATATTTTGTTGTTAGGGGTAGTGGTCATGGTTTTTTATTCTTGTGATATTATAAAGTCTATAGATATTTCAGTCCAGCCATTACTTTTCTAGGAAAACGTGCTTATAATATATGAGAATAAACCTCCCCTCCCCAAAAAAAAAATCCAATGAACTTCTCAAGACCTCAATGAAATTCTATACATGTCCCCAAGATAACGGATCCATGGCTCTTCCTCGTCTATGTCTACGACACAAAGTTCATTTAGTTCAAATCGAATCTTGTTATCCGAAACTTTTCTTAAGAGTAGATAGGCTAGGAAGAATGAAGAAAAAGGTGCACACAACAAAAGAGCTTTCTTTTAAAAAAGTTTATACCATGCTGCATACCCATCATCTCATACAAAAATGAACACCATATTTCACGTTCCATTCCAGAAAAGGGGAAGCGCTTAGAGAGAAGCTATGAAAAAAAAACTTGATCAACACCATATTTACGCAACACTGCCAACAATCAAAGCCGCTACACCTTCCTCCTCTGACCTCGCTACAATCTTCATGGTAATGCCAGTCTTTGCTGCGTATGCCATCCTAATCAAGGCTGCTACCTTACCACCTGTAACCGTCTTGCCATATAACTTGAGGGCGTGAGTAGACGCAGAAAGGGCGACATCTGTTCCCTCAAGAGGTTGAAGGGAGAGAGCCTTGGTGAGTTGCTCAGTCGCATCTGTAATTGTAGTGTTAGTAACTTTGTTTTACATTTGTGTAATTGGATGAATGGCAGGGCAATACGTACCAGCTATGCTCTTCATGTTGCTCAACTGCAGGGTTTCAGTGGCTTCATCTCCAGCGGACTGCTGCCAGACATTGTCGAAGTTACCCGCATAAGCAGGAACAACGTAGTCGGCGCCATTCAGGTCCAAATCCTCGACCTGGTATTCGTCCTCGTAACCATCTCCCTCTTCGGGTTCGCCGGTGCTGGGATCGATTTCCTTGCTGGTGAACTTTAGGATGTTGGTGAATGAGGTGGAGATGAACTGGGATTCGGTTTCTAGACGCTTGAACGACACGTATACAGTGCCAGGCTCGTTTGTAGGAAGTTTGGCAGCGGGGATGATAAACTCTTCTTCCAGCTGTACATCTCCGTCGTCTTCGGGTGTGGCGACAACCGATACGTCGAAGAGGACGGTCTCCGCAAGGGTGTTCTTAATGTCGTACTGGAGAACAATGTGGTCCTTGAAGATATGCTTGACTGCTGTAACGACATACTCGGTTTCAGATTCGGTGAGCTCGACGACTGCACTTGATTTCAGCACGCCACCATATGCCGCAATCTCTGGAATCTGCTGTAATTGGGCGGCATATTGCTGTGCAGCAGCGGTAGCAGAAGCTGCGGCATCAGCTCCTGATTTCGCTGCAGGCTTGGGCCCTGCACTGGGCGCTTTGAGTGTTGGTGTTGCAGTCGTGAGCTTCTTCGTTCGGTCTTCGGCATCTGCTTGTTCGCGAGAAACCGTTGGAACCTTGGAGATATCGAAGGCTTGTTCGAAATTATCACGAGAGTCGGAGCTAACATACATGGCAAGTTGGTGCTCAAGTACGGGCAGGGAGAACATAGAATCTAAAACTATTAGCATGGTTGCACCTTTTACTCGGATAATTGTGACAATTACCATTGCGGATGAATTTCACTGCCAGTTCATCATCTTGATCCATGAGTCTCAGATTCAGTGCAGCACGATCCCGGACTTCATCATCAACATCGTCTAAGCAGCGGGTAAGAAGGACATGAACGGATTTCTTAATTTCGGGATCCTTTTGGCTGTACAAATTGTTAGTGACTACGACATATGAAGATAAAGCATAAGAGCTACTCACCCAACACCAAACTTAGCCAATGCGGAGGTGGCAGCAGCACGGACGATAGCGTTCTCCAAAACGACACGGTTGTAGATATATCGGATGTATTTGGTTGGGTGAGGGGTGGATGGGCCTTCACGTCCAAGAAGGAAAAGAATACGGACGGCAAGCTTTGTGAATTCGCAATCCTCAATGAACTCGCAGAGGGTAGCAAGGGCATCTTCCTTGGCGTCCGGGACGAATCTGATTAGATCCATGATAGCCTCAACGACAGCGCGCTTGAAGTCGTATCCACCTTCGTCGCGGAGAATACCGCTCAAGAAAGCGAGGAAACCAGATTGCTTATTGGGGAACTTTAGTGCCAACGTCCTGACAGCCTCAACGATCGTGACCTTGAACTCATCCGTTATCTCCGCCATGAAACCGGAGATCTGCTTCATTAATCGGTCGACGGATGATTCGTTGCCAGTCTTCAGGAGGGTGGTGATGGCAAAGGTTGCGATGCTACGGTTGGAGTTTGTGATGAGGGATTCGATATCTGGGTTGCATGATCGAACAGCGTCAGGTTTGAAAGAGGCCATGGTTGATAATATCCTCAAAGCGGCGAACTTCGTGACAGCTCTGTATATGTATTAGTGTAACTCCTTGGGAATTGCGGCGGTATACTGACCGTGGTGATGTGAGGAATAGCTGAAGAACATGTACAGCCTGGACAAGCTCGCCATCGGTTACATCTCGCATATCGCAGATTGCCTTTGCGGCTTCGAAGTTGACCTATGTATTTCTTAGTATATGATATGGGCCGTAGTAGAGGTGTTAAATAACTTACCATTTCTGACTTGTGGCGCAACCATCCATCGAGCAATTGCATCATGGGCTGTGAACACCGAATTAGTCAAGTGACCATAGAAATCTTCCATCACTGATAATCTCACCTTGCGGAGGTTTTGGTCCTCATCAGCAAGCTTAGCAGCCAATCGAACCTGTACAAATAGATTAGAATTATGCAAGGTCCACAGTTGCCAGAACACATACGAGCAAAACAGTAGCGGCCGGAGATTTCACAACCCCAGCAGCTGAGTACTGCTGCACCATCTTCACCAGTGACATCCTATCCCCAGAACGCATCTGGTACAGTAAACCGATAGCATGATACTGCGTCATATAATTCGTCGAAGCCTGTAACGAAGTGTGAGAGCTTCCACCGAAACCCAAGGAGAAACCCCCTCCGGATTTACTGCCCGAAGCCGCCTCGGCAGCTTCAGACTGCCACCTCCTAACGACATCTCGCGCAACAGGGAGCAAGTGATATGAGGAAACAAGGGCAGCGGAAGATACTGAAGGGTTCTTGTCGACAATGCAGGTCTTGACGAGACGTTCTATCGCCTGAACGGTTGAGGCATCGATTACGCGGCAGAGAGCTCGGATGGCATTGGGTCGGTAGACGACGTCGCTTCCAACGGAGGTATCTTTCATTATAGACGAAGTGACCATGATAACGTCGTCGGCGGAGGAGGCGAGCTCCTTAATGACGAGGTAGACCATTTGGCGGAGGGAGGCATCTTTGTTCTGGAAGAGCTTCGAGACTATTATTTTTGGTTAACCATGAAGCCTTAGTAGTATAGGAGATATCTCGTACTTCCAAAGAACAAAGTTGTAGCTTCTTGTCGTCCCCAGTTCTCGCCCGTGAAAAGTAGTAAAGCAAGCTTCGTCAGGATCTATAGTTTGGCAATCCTCTTATTAGCTCCCTTGAATGCGCATTAAAGGACATTTTCAACATACCACTCGACATCTCCTGGGTGAGATAGGACTCTGATTGAAAACGCGAGCTAAGAAAACCAAATCAGCCTTGAACATTTATCTCTTACGACACCTCCGCATTCGCCCATAATTCCCCGCAACTAAGATTCAGGAATAAGCCATTATCACAGTACCTTCCTGGAAGACCGATGTCTTGTCTATTTGCGCCACCGCTTGCACATCCTCATGTTTCTTGTCCATGTTGGCAAGCTTGCTGGAGCCCCAACCAGTCTCTCACAAGCGGTGTATATTTATTCCAAACGTGGCTTCTTCGACGGGAGGTTCTCGAGGGCCCAATGTCGAAAATGAGGCCAGGTGTCCAGTCAAAGGATGTGCAGCGCAATGGGCGGCGGAGAGGATGGAGCCGGGAGGGGTGGGATTGGAGGTGCGGTCAATCGCAGACTCTCGTTGAAGGTTGACTTGTTCGCAGACGGAAGGATGGATTTGGTGGTGTTGAATGTTTGTCGTGTTTGTCTTAGGGGCAGGCGCTTGGCATTCCAGGGATCAGCCCTAGCTGCTGAGCTCAAAGAATGGTGCAAGGGCCGGCAAAACGCGGGCTTTGAATTTGGAGATTAATCATAGACTTCCGGAATATTATTTCTCGACAGTTGCTTATCGGCTCACTTCACCATTCGCTCTCCCCAGACCTCCCACATATACAATGGCAACCTCAATATGTCGCTCGCGATGGCTGAATGCCTCTACCATCTCTAAATCAGTCTCTTCCTCATCTCCATCGCATCTATCCCGATCCTTCGCCACAGCCGTCGAACCTCCGACCTCAGCGCCGGCCTCGAAACCCCAACGCCCCTCAACTACCTTTCGAGATAAACTCAATTCCGGGCCCTCGTTCAGCGACTTTGTCAGTGCACCAGAGAAACCGTTATCATCTTCCGAAGCCTACGAATTGAAGACGGCGTACGTTGGGCCTGAGGGGCGCAAGAAGAAAATCACCCGTCTCCCCGAATGGCTTAAGACGCCTCTGCCGAACGGAGAAAACTTTAAAAAGATAAAGCAGGATTTGCGCGGTCTCAATTTGCATACTGTATGTGAAGAGGCACGATGTCCGAATATCTCGGATTGTTGGGGTGGATCGTCAAAAGCCGCCGCAACTGCTACTATCATGCTTATGGGTGATACTTGCACTCGAGGTTGTCGATTTTGTTCAGTAAAGACTTCCAAAACACCTCCGCCACTAGATCCCCATGAACCAGAGAATACAGCGGAAGCGCTCAAACGTTGGGGTCTTGGGTATGTTGTCTTGACCACTGTTGACAGAGACGATTTAGCCGACGGAGGCGCAAGACATTTTACGGAGGTGATCAGGAAGATAAAGCAAAAGGCACCGACTATGCTGGTTGAAGCATTGGCCGGTGATTACGGTGGCGACTTGGACATGGTTCGAATGGTCGCAACAAGCGGACTGGATGTATTTGCGCACAATATGGAGACCGTGGAAGCACTTACACCCTTCGTCCGGGATCGAAGAGCCAAGTTCAGACAAAGTCTTGAAGTTCTCCGGGCGGCAAAGGAGGCTAAGGAAGGTTTAATCACCAAGACCAGTATGATGCTTGGTTTGGGAGAGACTGATGAGCAGGTCTGGGATGCGCTTAGAGGTACGGCTCCCCCTCAATTCGCTCTGTAACATATTACTAACCTCCCACACAGAACTCCGTAAAGTCAACTGCGACGTCATAACCTTTGGTCAGTACATGCGCCCGACCAAACGCCATATGCAAGTCACCGAATACGTCACTCCCGACAAATTTGAACTCTGGAGGCAGCGCGCCCTCGGCATGGGTTTCTTATACTGTGCATCTGGACCGCTTGTCCGCAGCAGCTACAAAGCCGGTGAAGACTTCATAGAAAACGTACTTAAGAAGCGAGCGAGGAGAAACGAGACCGCCATGGCGGCTGCCGCGGGCGATTTGAAGGGATTGGACAAGGATATATAGTAGTACATTCTTTGAATTGCTGTTGATAATGTAGTTTTAGATATTTCATGGATTAATGTATCCCTTCAACGGAACAATACAACGGAATTTCAACACGTTTAAGCTAACGGTGTGTTATCATCTGTCAGCTCAACGTAAGAATATACTTGCCAACTCAGCCTCTGGTCCCAGGAGCGTGTATACACTATTCCCGCCATCACTTTTGCATCTAGGTATCTCTCAATAGAGTGCTTCGAAAGGCATATAGAAGAAGGAATCGTAGAGTCATTACTATCCTTTGCGATGAGATTCCAGAATTCGCCTCCCTATGGTGGATCTTCATTAAAGCTGTCATCAGAGACTTTAAGCGTCTGTGAACAAATTCGTATCAAAATTATGTGGTTCAAGGCAGAGTTTAGAACATGTCTAGTAACGAATTCAGATATATAAGTCAATGCTTGTCCCTAAGGGCTAATCATTATATATTTGCTTGGAGAAAATAGACTGGTTCATGGTTCACACGATTGGAAGATGCAGAGAGTGGTCAGAATTCATTGAAATTGTTCTCATTGGTATCATAAGAAACTATCATACAGTCATGTCGTCAAATGAAAATACCCAGTAAGACCATGCTTTCGCCAGGAGAAACCACAATGCTCTGCAGGAGCTCTTCATTCCATAGGATGCTCAATGGTTTC
>AJFL01000424.1:0-40589 GCA_000467735.1 Rhytidhysteron rufulum CBS 306.38 | reverse complement strand
GTTAGTAGGAGGGGGTTGGTGAGTGGGGGGAGGGGGTTACGGGGTGTGAGGAAGGTGGAGAGGGTGAGGAAGACTGGAGGGTTTAAGGTTGAGGAATGGGTTTGATTGTTTTTTGAAACTCAGATATGTGGATAGCTTGTTGGATTGGAGTGATGCGTAGATGGATTTTATCGAGGGTTTTACTTGAGAATCTTCTGGCTTTCGATCCTTTTCCTATGGAAGAGTTAAAGTCCTTCCTAGAGGGAAGCGCTCCTATCTATGTTGAATTTTACCATCTCTCCACAAGCAAAAGTGGATGTTTGAATCTCTCCACATCCTCTAAAAAGAGGAAATGGCAGAATGCGAGGGTTTCTCTTTAATCTGTGTGTGGTTATTTCCCTCATTGCTTTTGTCCGAAATCATTGAGAGTATGAGATATGAAGTAAGTCTGGAATTGGGAGTTTAGAAAAACCTACAACTTAGTGTATCAGATAGTTACGCATCACGTAGGAACTACCACTACACTGAGTTACGAAAGGTATAACTCGTTGAAATATCCATGCGTTTTCTTGTTCGTTAAGGTTAACTATATCACGTAATCGGAACGTTCACTGCCAAAGTATTTTGCTGTCATTGCACAAACGACTTCACCGTCAAAATCAATCACTGGGTTATTTGAATTTTTGTAACCACATGGAGTAGTCGGTTTTCCCGTAGTAAATACAGTGACTGTCGCTTTGCAAACAAACGAAAGAAAATAGAATTGATATTATTACATGAATCGACGGCTCTAAACAAATCTATCATTAACGGTTTGAGAGAAATTAATGAAAGCATTTTAGAACCGCGTCTTTTTCGTAATATCAACGCACGTGCTACACCTTCACAATCTCAGAATGATTGGTTTTCTGATACACGTAAGAAGTAGGTGAAAATATCTGATTATGCACGGATATTCCAACTTCACACTTTATTCTAGAGGATGCATTATATATTCTTATGGTAAATCATCTAACATTGAAATCTAACAACGCAGTTGGAAAGGGAACCACCACCATCGGTATCGGCATTTTCCAATTCAGTACATCCTCCCGGTTCCGATATGGACAGGCTTTCTCAAGAGATGGTTGATGCCATCTTCAACCACATCCCGGAGTATGAGATCGATACGTTCGAAAGATATCCATATCTCACTGAAGAGTCTCGAGAGACCATCCTCACTGCTCGCCTAGTATGTTCTGGGTTCTACAAAGCTTCGAGTCCTGCATTCGTTGCTGTCTTGAGTGAGCGTATCTGGGACCGTCCTCAAGAAGCCCTTAACATTCTTCACAAGATCTCTCTGAAACCGGAACTAGCTTCTCAACTAAAAATGCTGTCCTTTGGGTTGACTAGTACACGAATTTACAGCAAGAAGAAGGATGCACTGACGTTCCGACCCGAAGCTCTTGCGGCTATCCTTACGCGTTTTCCCAAATTCAAGCATGTTCGTCATCATCGGATGCGTCCTCATTACTTCCCGACACTACTACAATCGACCACAGATGGGGTTATCCGTGCTATTGGCATCGCTGGTGTGGAGTTAGAATCTATGGTTATGCCTCGCAAGGGTGGTCAATCAGTGGACTACTTCGACAGCTTCGCTCTCGATTACTATAATACTTGTGCACCCTATGCATTCTCGAGTCTCAAGCGTCTTCAAATCAACGTCAACTTTACCAACTGGAAGACTGACCTGTGCAAGCTTGCAATACGGGCACCGTGTCTTGAGATGTTGGACCTCTGTTTCATAGCAAGCATGCGGGATCACTGGGGCGGGACTACCAATATTGTTGAAGCGGACTTGTCCGAACTTGCTTTGAAGAATTTACGTGAACTACGTCTTACCGGTCATCAAGATATCAAGTTTCCAATCTCTGAACTTAAGCAGCTCTTTGGTCAATTCAAGAATCTCTGTCGTCTCTGCCTTGGCCACATGATTCTACAAGATGGAACATGGACTGAACTGTTGGGCGATCTGCATCATGGATTGGAATTAGAGTCCCTTTGGCTGCTCAATCCAACTATTCCTATCATGGATGGACCGATCGTTGCTGGTTATGAGCTCTTCAAAATGGATATCGGCCCTTCAGCAGCGGATGCGGCAAAGTCCGTACAGCTCATTCATGTCGATACTCCGTGGGCCAAAACCTTCGGACGTGTCCCCTGGATGTATCAAGGGTTCTCGATGTTCGAGCGGAATGAGACGGAATCAGCTATCTAGAATCAAATATGTCTATTATTTACGCTAGGGTCCTGGATTCGGTGTCGCGGGTATGTATCATTGATAAAAACCCTTTCGAATATTCAATGAATAGGAGATGTACTAATGCAGTTTCAGATATGTTTCGCTTCGTTTCCTTTCTTATTTAGGTCACTGATTTTTTAGGTGCTCTTAGGATCTCTAGGAACTTTTATTATGATATACGATAGGAACTGACATGTCTCAAAAGTACCGATGCGTTTTTTGTACGTTCAGATACCTATCTAATTTCTCATCATAACCTTGCATGAACAATCTTGGGCTCTTTGTGCAAAAGGCCCTGTGGAACTTTGGCAAGTGACACGTTCTCTCGTTCAATTCCATCGCCAACGTTGTTCCGGCTCTCATCATACTGCTCTACCGCCTTTTTGAATTCGTTTGATACCTTTACAATGCATTAGTACGCAACGTCAACTAATTCGTAGGAAGATAAACGTACATCATAATAATGCATCCAATTATTCTTTTCCGCCCAATTACTCGTCACCAACACTGCAACCTCTTCATCAAAGTTCAGGTTTAGGTGTGGGTTAGCCCAGGCTTGGGTGTTGGCAGCATATGTATCTAGAATAGCATACAGCTTTTCGTAATGAGGTGATCGTATGCTGTCGAAGAAGTCCAGAGCCTCTTTTAACGACTTTTCTCGTTGATGAGCCCATAGTAGTGATTGAGTTAGGACGTAGGCATCTTCAAGAGCGAAACCCGCTCCATTACCGAAAGCACCGGAAAGGGGATGTGATGCATCGCCTATCAAGGCAATGGGACCATTGTGGACCCTATCTAATCGGGGCCCTGCAAATAGGGAGTACTGCTGCACGGTATCCGCAAGTTTAAGGATTTCTTGTACCGGTTCAGTGAACTCCTGAATGAAGGTTAGTAACATTGGGTGGCTGTTTTTGAATCTATATTGGCATACCCGATAGTGATCGATCATCTTGGCCGCTGGCACATTCTGACCCCAACTAACCTTCACAGCTCCATCTTCGGGCTCTTTCGTCATCGTCGTAATCTCGAATACATTTCCGCCTAAGTTGCATGTGTATACCCATTTACCACCAGGTGCATGCCAGAACACAACTGCATCCGGAATGCCTTTTATTTTCTTAACTTTGTCCGTAGAGACTAAGGTACGGTACGATGCACGCCCAGTGTAGCTAATTTGATGATCTGGAAATGCAGTATTCCTTACCACTGAACGGATACCATCTGCGCCGATGAGAATATCTACGACGTCTTTAACTTCATTTTCGAATTCGATGGCAACTTTATCATTGGAAAGCGGTGTCGTATGAATAAGCTTATGTGAAGTCTTGATGCTTGATGGGTCAACTTGTTTCAGCAGGGCGTTCTGCAATACCCCACGATGGCATCTGGCGTGTAAATGATGTGGCGGAGTATTAGCTGAATCATACTGGGTAAAAACCAGTTTTCCGTTTCTCCCATTTCTGAACATGACATGTTAGACCAATCGGGTCGTCATAAAATTTATTGGATACCCTCTCACCGGTACTGCGTATAATGCCTATCTGGAGGACGATAGAACGTCGATGCTCGGAAGTCGTTCGCTGCACCCAGCTCTTCGAGCATCCGCCATGTGTTTGGTTGAATGCTGATACCTGCACCGATCTCTGAGACCACATCCTTCTTTTCGTAGACGGTGAAGGATACGAATGGGAGTCGAGATAAAAGGATCGCGATGCCGAGGCCAGCGGGACCAGCCCCTATTACAGCTACTTTGAGCTTTCTATCGGAGGCTCCTGTAATCGGCATATCTCTCAAATAGATGAGGTGGGTATATTCTTCTCAGTGAATAGGCAGAAGCATGTATTCATATCATTTAGACAAGGTTGTATTCGATAACTCCTAACAAAAATAAGAGGTACCAGGCAGGAAGCCACGTGTGCCGAATTCCCGCATCTGCAGGGTCTTCTTTCATAGTATAGTAGCACGAAAAAGCACGCCTTCAGCACCGTCCCCAGGTACCCTAGCGGTCCTCGACAACATTCTGAGAATTACTCGCCGGAAGCAAAGTACGCGCGTTATTTGATCGCTCTCTTCATCTCTCTGCTTTATAGATACTCAGACGGATACGTTTAGACGTTTCTGGGATATATGTCCTCATTATTCGCATATAAAGTGTTCTTCCATGTTTAGGTATGCGTCTTTGGGGATACAGCACGTCATCAGTTCACAAGATGACGAATCATGTCAGCGAATCCATCCAATGGGAGGATTGTCTCTGACTCGAATTCGCTTCTCCGCAAAGCCAATATGTAGAATTATGAGTACGAAACTACATTAGCTTATCAGATACAAGCTTTGTAGAGCGTTCGGCAGATGCATCTGCTCCTCACCCGCCTTGTGTAGGATATCGCACCCACCCGGAAGAAGTCAAGCGATCTCATAATGAAAGCTAGCAGAATGACGGAATATGATCGTAAATATACGCATTTTCGGGTGAGAGTTTCACCAACTCCGCAGAGCGCGGACTTTATAAACCTTGCAGTGGATTCTTTCAATACTAATTTCTCTTCGTAATGACCATCTGATACTAACATGGACGCCAACGAGAAGTATCCAGTGCAATGGCACAGGTCTACTATCTTTGCTATTCTTTGCGTTGCAACCACAGCTTTTACCTGTCCCGGTATCTTCGGAGCTCTTAATGGCATGGGCGCTGGAGGAGGTGCCAGTCCGGCTATATCAAATGCTGCCAATGCAATCGTGTTTGGGGTTCTCGCAGTGGCCAGTCCTATTGCAGGTGCTATTGCTAATCGTATTACGCCAAAATATGCATTGCTTGTAAGTACTTGAACTTCCCATAAACCAAGCGATTATTAACCTGGGGGAATGTAGATTGGGACGCTCGGATATACCCCATATGCAGCAGGCTTGTACTGCAATGATAGATTCGGGACAAATTGGCTTCTACTCTTCGGAGCAGTGCTTCTAGGCTTCTCGGCCGCGTTTCTATGGATTGCAAGCGGAGCTATACTACTTGGTTACTCAGAAGAGAATCGGAAAGGAGCAGCCAGTAAGTCGAAGAATTAGGGAAGCTTCTCCTACATGAACTAAGTGCAGCAGTGTCTATCAAATTCGGCTTGCAAGCTCTGGGAGCGTCAATCGGAGGAATGATAAGCCTGGCTCTTAACGTTCAAAAGAGCTGGCGAGGCTCCGTTAGCAATGCTACATATATCGTCTTGATGATCGTAATGAGTCTTGGCTTCCCATTCGCCCTCCTTCTTCCAGCTGCAAATCTAGTTCAACGAACTGATGGACGCAAAGTCGTCCTTAAGCAACAACCTTCGGTACTCCACGAATTTGCCATTATGAAAGACATTCTTAAACGACCCGCTGTGTTAGCTCTTCTACCTCTTTATCTTTATTCACAATGGTTCTTGTCATACCAATGGCAGTTCAACTATGCATACTTCACCGTGCGATCTCGAGCTTTAAATTCGACGTTATTCTACCTCGTTGGCCTCATATCGGCGTTGACCATGGGACGGATTTTGGACTGGACATATCTATCGCGCAAGACACGGGCTAAGCTTGGTTTTGGTATCATCCTGATGTCATCCGGAACTTCATGGATCCTTGGCCAAATCATCCAGGTGCATTATTCAAAGACTAACCCTACACTTGACTGGGGAGGCAAGGGATACGGCCTAGGAGCCTTTCTTTTCACCTTGTGGGGGGCATCCGATCCTTTGTATGTGCCTTACCTTCCCGTCTTCCTAACAATGCTAACAATTCTATCCAGAATTACCACTTATCAGTACTGGCTTTCTGGTACACTTACGAATAACTTGCACGAGACATCCTTCTTGGCAGCTGTAATCAATACGGTTGGATGCATTGGATCCACTTTTGGTTTCGTTGTTACTGCACTGGATGTCAACTATAATGCTGCCTGCGCAATCAATACAGGACTTTTCTTCTTTTCGGTTCCGTCGCTGGCATGGGTTGCATTTACACAAATACCTGAGAGTAGTCATGCATTAGATGTCTATGAAGGTGATAATGATAACGAGAATAAGGATTCAAGTGGCGATAGACTTGCGAAGGGCTCATATGTTGCTACCGGGTCAGTGTTGGAAGCTTAGCTTCTAGCCGCAAGGATCCAAGAATATGCAACATGATAAGCTTCACGCCTACCGAATTTAATATCTTTATGGTAGGGAGATGTGTCTCCCTCTGAGTGAAGTCAAGTCTATGATTCCATGTTGTATTTATATCCAAGAAGCTCCAATACACATAGATTCAAACCCATCGCCCTTTCTACTAAGCGAAGACTGCATTATATATCAAGAAGTTCCCAATATAAGTTCGTCCCAGTTGACCAACGATGTACTCAAGGTGAGATTTCAGTGCATAGTATCGGGCTCCAATATCATATCCCGCTTCTTACATAAGCATGTCTAGAGTAAGACCCGATTTACGCCAATAGAATTAAGCGTTTCCGTCGGGTTCGACTTGGAGAAGTTGCTTGATATCAGCTTCTAAATTGAGTCCATGGTGCATGGTAGGAGCTGGGTTTCAGTGAAATGAAGGTGTTCGAAACTTTTGCAAGGATGGTTGGTACTCCGAGGTTCATCCGGTAAAGAAGTGAATGCCTGGAGGAGAGCAAAGGGAGGGGTTTATAGAAACAGTGGAGAGATGATCTCAATGGTAGCGGCTTTTATTCTAAATTTTATTCTATAGAAAATATACGCTCTTGACATCAAGCTTTAAGTCCTCATTTTGCAATCTCTCGAAGTTTGCACGTGATTAGTCACGTGATAATTAATATCTCATGGTAGTAGCAGTTGTGTCCCATTCGTTTTTCAACTTGTCATGTTCCTAATATATACCTCGCAATTAGATAGGAGATTACAAGGCCCTGAAAGAATTTTGAATGATCTTGTGTGGAAGTCTAAGTGAATCATGTACCGTATACGACCGTCTTCGCACTATCCGAAACCCCCACTGAATCATGTACATGATCATTGTTGAATTTATCTATCTCTTTGGAATTTATTCCGGAGCGACGTTTCTATACTTTGGGTATATTTAAGGCAGTAAGATATCACTGCTGGACCTAGAATCCGTGGTGACCAGATAGATGACATTCTAGGCTTGATATATCACATCATCATTTGCTACCCATGTTTGATCCAACGACTAGTATGACCAAATAATTATGGCTCTTTCAGAATCCCGATAGGCGACATGGATTTCTCAGGTCATTCAATGCATTCTTTATTGACCTTTCGGGCCACTGCGGAGCCCTGATTCATGTACGCCCTCAAACTTAAGCAATTATTCTAGATTACGATCATTCATTTAGATGTATACTGAAATTTGATTAGTTAAACTCGCCTGCGATCAAATCCCACGGAGATTTACAGATTTGCGACGCTAGCATTTGGAGTTAATCCACTGTGTTGAAAATGGAAGGACATTCCGCCGAGAGTAAGTCCTAGCTTAGCTCCAACGCATTTAAATAAACCCCAATCCCCCCGACCCTCTGAAAGGTAGAACTTCCGAGCGTATCTATCAGTTCAATGATGGCCCTGTACACCATCATCTTCGCATATTATCGGCAATTCATGGTATCGTTCATGACCGCCGACGAACATTCTCCTCCTAACCTCAGTCTTGTAATATTATTTGCTAAATTCATGCAATAGTACATTATAATATGCATGAGATACGCTATGTAACTGACTTCCCGGGCATTTTGTCTCCCCTCCATTGGAAGCTTCGCAACAATAATGACGGTGTTGATGGGGTAAATGTTACATGCAACCGGGGGAATTATTGCACAACGAATGAGAGCCTGGAAAATCCTAGAAATGAAAGTCAACGAACCACTGAATAAGGCATAAGTATCATATATCCCCTCTCCAATCATGAACCTGATGAATGTCATTGGGGCCGATATGTATCATTGCACTGATCGATGTCAAAGCGCAGCAATCATGCGGGGCCCCAGAAGCTCCACGAAGCAACAGTAGCTAAAAATGGCTTTAGTGCGTCGGTTTATTTCGGATACACTAAGCATACTAATGATCACATGGTCTAGTTTCACGATACGTAACAGAGCAAGAACCTCCTATACGCTCATAGACATACTGACCAGACACGATAAACTTCATCCTCACAACGCACAAGAAAGAACTTCCCATAGGTCATCTCGAAGTCCTGACTGCTCCCCCGCTCAACTATAAAGGCACCGCATCCCCTCAAAATGTCTTCACAATCACAACTATCCAACCTATTCTACTTCACAGCATCTCGCAGCCATCTTCTTTATACAAAAACTCTATATCCTTCACAATGACGACCGAATCCCTCGATATGTCCCTCTTCTTCGGCACTGCCGAGCAGAAGGACCAATTTTGCGATGCACTCCTTGACACCCTGAAGAAGAGAGGCGTTGCAAAGATCAAGAATCACGGTCTTCCCGACGAGACGATCTACAAATTATTCGACTGGGTAAGGAAAAGTGTCTCCTTTCGTACAAAACATAGCTCACAGAACCCGCAATAGACCAAAAGGTTCTTCAACCTGTCCCTCGAAGAGAAGATGAAAGCCAAACACCCTCCCAAGGCAAACCCAAATAGAGGTTATAGCTACATTGGTCAAGAAAACGTTTCCTACATCAGTGGATACGAGAAGGGTTTACCCACCGAGATGAAGACACGAGACATTAAGGTAATACAAATCCCAAATCCTTGATTTAAAAACGGGTTTCTAAGTATGGCACAGGAAACCTTGGACATGGGAGCCTCCAACGACGACTTGGTAGATAATATCTGGGTCGAAGAAGAAGCCCTCCCAGGCTTCCGAGCCTTCATGGAATACTTCTACGACGAAGCCTTCAAAACCGAACTCCACATCCTATCCGCCCTTGCAAAGGCCCTAGGTATATCCGAATCGCATCTCAGATCTCTACACAACCGAGCCGAAAATGAGTTCAGATTACTTCATTACCCCACCATCCCAGTTGAAACGATCCAAGATAGCACCGCCACGCGCATTGCGGAACACACGGATTTCGGTACCATCACAATGTTGTTCCAGGACTCAGTGGGTGGTCTTCAGGTTGAGGATCAGACTGAGCTTGGGAGGTTTGCTCCGGTGGAGTCGGCTTCATCGACGGAGATTATCTTGAATATTGGGGATTCGCTTCAACGCTTGACGAACGATACTTTCCGCGCTGCTTGTCATCGTGTCAGGTTTCCTGCGCCTGTGGAGAAGAATGGAGAGAAGATTATTCCGGAGAGGTATTCGATCGCTTACTTTGCTAAGCCGAATCGAAATGCTTCGTTGTTGCCTTTGAAGGAGTTCATTACGCCGGAACATCCTTGTAAGTATCAGGATATTACGGCTTGGGAGTGGAATAATCTTAGGATTGAGAAATTGTTTGGTTAGAAGATAGTGTAGCTAGATGAATGCATAAGTTAAAGATTCATATTCATACATTTTACTCTCATAGTAGTGATGGTAATCCAGCCAAGCCCGCCAATATGTTTTTGCCCTTCACTAATGAGATCGAGCGGTGTTCTAACTTTCTTTTAAAACGATAATATGCATATTGCAGATAATCGACAAGAATACTATTACTAAAGCTATTATGAAAAAGCAACTTAAGGACCGGAATCATGTCACTGAAGCGAACTATCGGATGTCGATCATTCCACATAGATCCTCAAAGGTTTCACTTTCCATAACAATGCAAGTATCACATGAATAAGCGTAGGTTTATTCAAACTTCTTTAATTGAAGCTACGCTGCAAGTGGACTACTTTTGGCAACAAGACATGATACATGTTAGATACATCTCCTCCCTCATACCCATTACTCAAAAAGAACCCTCCACTTCTGATACCACATTTCCCTGGGCTTGGGAGGCATCTCAGCAGCAAGAATCTCATCCAACCCAGTCTGCAAATCCACCATCCCAGCTGGGATAACCCACGGATCCTTCTTCCCAGTCGTAAACTTATGACCAAAGTAAAAAGCAAAGAAGATCGGAATACCAATATACGAAGTGAAGAAAGTAGAAGTATCCCAATGACCGCTAACGAAAACCTTGAATCCATTCAACAACATGAGGATGAAGAATACGGTTCCGGATATGTATGCCATGACGGGTTGAAAGCTCGAACGATAGGGTAAGTCGGTGATATTTTGTGTGAAGGTCGCTTTGCGGAATCGCAGGTAGATGATGCACACCAGGATCCATGATTGATACGCCCCGGTGTTAATGAGGTTGACGAACCAGTTAAACGCCACGGAGCCGGTGTTTGAGAGTGTGAGGTAGGAGAGCAGGCTGAAGGATGCACTGAGCGCGAGGGCGTTGTATGGGACCCCTGAGGCGGTGCATTTAGCGAAGATCTTTGGTGCGTCTCCTGCCAGCGCCATTGAATACAAGTTACGGCTTGCTAAGTAGAGGTACGAATTCCCCGCCGACCACGAGGAAGCTAGGATAACTGCATTGATGATCGAGTCTAAGACCTTGATCCCGGCTATCTTTGAGGCTATTGCCCAGGGTGATGAAGCCGAGTCTCCAGTGCCGCCAAGAAGGCCTGGAGCGTCACTTGGTACGATCATGGAGATAGCCAATGCGCCGAGACAATAGAAGATGACCAAACGCCAGAAGTAGCGCTTACCGGCCGTGGGAAGGTTTCGTCGGGGTGATTGCATCTCGCCTCCGGTGACGACTAGTAGTTCAGGGGCGAATGCGAACGCGAAGACTGAGAAGACGAGGACACCGAGAAATCCGAAGAATCTTCCTGCGTCTCCTGTGACTAGGTATTCGTTCACTGGTGATGGCTGAGTCCAGTAACGGAAGCCAAGTCGATCGTGAGTTGGGCCACCTCCAAGTATAAGGATTACCGCCATGAACAGCAGACCGATGATGGCGATGACTTTGAGCGATGCGAACCAGAACTCAGTCTCGCCGTAGATATGAACAGGGAAGCAATTCAGTGCGATAATGACGACCATGAGGATAGTGATCCACACAGCCGGGTGCACCGGTGGGTTCCAATACTGAATGATAACAGATCCAACTGTAATCTCCGCAGGCACTGTAATAGCAAAGATGTACCAATACATCCACCCAAGAGCGAACCCCATACTAGGAGAAAAGAATCGCTTTCCATAATATGACATGGATGATCCAGGGACTGGGATATAAGACGACATTTCCGTCGTCGCAGTGACGATTCCGAATACTAGACCCGTGAGGATCAGATAGCAGATGACGAGGAAGATGGGACCGCCCATATGAAGAGCTTGACCTGAACCAACGAAAAGACCGGTCCCGATCGTACCGCCCAAGGCAATCATCTGCGCGTGGCGAGACTTCAGCCCACGCTGGGTGCTGGTGTCTTCGCGGGCGAGGGGAGCTGAGAAGCCCATCGTGTTGGATGGGACTTTCTCGATGTCATGATTAGATACTGGTGTCTTCTCCATGATGTCTGAAGAAATGGAAGAAGTGCTGAAAGTGGTGAAGGAAGGAGAGCTGTGGAGGAGTGAAGAAGAGGTTGTGCTCGTTGTAGAATCATGATTGAAGCTGCGACAAGGTTGTAATTATATACAAACAGCTGTGCATCTGGAACTGACCCCAGATACGGCTGTACTGAGCTTATTCTGGTATAGAGACCGCAAGGGAACCTACACCTTGGGGTAAATAGGGCCGATACAACTTTTGCGGGGAAGGCCAGTCCGGCCCCTCGATAGTTCGAGATAGTGACCCCGGATAACGTCGATTACGGTTCACTATCTAGATCAGCTGCCTTGGCCTGCTTGCATTTCCTTCTTCAAAGGTTGATGATTGGGCAGGGTAGAAAAATATATTTAGTGTGGCTGTTCTCGCCGGAGTTGCTTTCATTTCGTGAATCACTGCAGGTATGGAAACCAAGCAACCTGTCAGTGGACGGATGGAAAGCATCTTGAAAGAATATCAGTTATTTGATGCCACTAGCTTCATGGATACGTTATGATGATAATCAAGGAAGTAGGCCTCATGATATCAGATATGACTGAACCACGCTTTCTTGTGTAATAATAATAATATCATGTATTTGACATGTAATTCCTTGGCGATAATGATGATTTTCTACTTTACGAAAATGATATGATGCTGATGTTCAGATTAGGGGTGATAAGCCGAGATCATTGACTTTCGCCCAATCCTACCGAAACTAGGCTAGCCGCACAGTTCAATCTTCTTTAAAGGATGATCGACGAAGGAATAGAATGGCTAGATACACGGAGACCTAGATTTCTGGAAGGTTCGCTATGCTAACATCCAAACTGCACCTGAGTCAAGGGTTCCCTGCACTGATCATCCATAACCACAAAATGACAAGCCTAGTGCAGGCCTGTGTGTCTTTGGAATCTAGACCATTATAATTCCAGGCTATTACTGATTAGACGGGGCTCAGCCTTCGTGCACATGGCCATAGGGGTTGCGATCAGAGGAGTGGAAATAGTCGATTAAAGACATTGAAAGCCTTCTGGGTCATGGAGTGAGATGTTACATGCACAATGTACAATGTACAGCACCGCAACTCGCTTAAAAAGGAGAATTGAAAGAGTATTCATTTATTTATTTATTTCGACATCAAGTTCAAAAAGCAAGCTTATAGCTTATTCCCCATATTAACATGTACGGCTTTAATCTGCGTATAAGCCTCCAACCCCGCCTCACCCAACTCCCTACCAATCCCACTCTGCTTAACACCACCAAAAGGAATCCTAGGATCGCAATCTTGTGAGCTATTCACCCACACCATACCTGCTTCTATCTCTGCCGCTACCCGGTGGGCGCGCTCAAGATCTTTGGTGAATACCGATGCGCCTAGTCCGTATGTGGTATCGTTTGCACGGCGAATGGCTTCCTCTTCTGTGGAGAATGTGGAGATGACGACGACGGGACCGAAGATTTCTTCGCGGTAGATGCGCATTGAATCTTTCACTTCTGTGAAGACGGTGGGTTGGATGAAGAATCCTTTATCTGATGCGGCCTTTCCGCCAACGGCCAATGTCGCACCTTCAGAGACGCCGGTGTCGATGTAGGATAAGATTCTCTCGTACTGCTGCTTTGTGACTTGCGGGCCCTGGAAGGTGGATTCATCCCACTGGTTGCCGACCTTGGAGACCTCCTTGACCTGCTCCTTGAAGCCCTGTAGGAACTTGTCGTATACCCCTTCTTGAACAAGAATACGACTGGTTGCAGTGCAGATTTGTCCCTGGTTACCCATAATACCGAAGTGTGACCAGCGAACAGCTTGCTCGATATCTGCATCATTGAATACGAGAAGCGGAGACTTGCCACCCGTTTCTAGAGTGATGTTCTTGAGCGTTGTAGCTGCCATTTTCATGATTTGGGTTGCGGTAGCAGTGGAACCCGTGAATGCGACCTTGTCGACTAATGGGTGTTGGACCAATGCCGCTCCGGCCTCGCGTCCATATCCGTTGATGATGTTCACTACACCGGGTGGGAATCCGACTTTCTTGATGAGCGTACCGAGCACGAGAATGCTCAGTGGTGTTTGCTCGGCTGCCTTGATGACGACCGTGTTACCGCATGCGAGCGCAGGTCCGAGTTTCCAGCAGGCCATGGAGAGAGGGTAGTTCCATGGAATGATTTGACCTACGACACCGATGGGCTGGCGGAGTGTGTAGGCGAACTTCTGGTGCGTAGTGCTTATGGTTTGCCCGAATGTTTTGTCTGCCCAGCCGCTGTAGTAGCGAATTGTAGAGACTGCTTCGGTAAGGTCTTCATTCAAGGCTACCGTGTATGCTTTGCCTAGAAGATAGTGAGTGTTGGATGGTCTTAGAATGGCACGAGAAAGAAGTAACGAACCATTATCCCATGCATCGATTGTCGCAAATAGCTCCTTGTTCTCCTCGATAATATCCGCAAGCTTCCCCATCAATTGACCACGGTCGGACCCTGGTAGGAGCTTCCATGATGGGTCCTTTGAGGCCTTGTGTGCTGCCTGAACTGCCTTGTCCACATCGGACTCTCCAGCAGCATAGACTTCAGCAATTGTCTCTTCAGTTCTACATCTAAAGTTAGTTCATTGTATAAATTGGCTGGTAGGGCTAGGATACGGACGCAGGATCTATTGAGGCAATCTTGGCGCCGCTGGACGACGGCACGAATTCGTTGTTGATGAACAATCCGGTGGGTTGGGTATATTTGCGTCCATTTGGAGCAGTGATCTCGATGGAAAGATCACTCATAATGTATGAGAGTGAATTGAAGTCGTGGGTTGTGTTGGATTATTGGAACACGTGATAGGGATTCAGAGCTGCCTCAGGCCAGTATGCAGAAGATGATAAGGGATATGTTGAAGCACGAGCAGTAATAATGCGTTCCTGTAAACGCTGCGGGAGACATATAAGGACAAACACGAGGGGTCAATTGCTGATTCCAAGTGTATCTGGCATGTGAGTGCGTAGTAGGTGTCGAGGCAGCAGGAGATTCCGGTTCGTGGGTGCAGCTTATCGCGGTGGGGTAGTTGGCTCCGCCTGCTATCTGGACTCGCATTCCTATTGGTAGAATACGATGGTCCCGAAAAAGCATGAGAGAAGAGTTTTACCGCCCAATCAGATATCATATCAGATTTCGTAATGGATTTCTACGTGTCAAACATCAAAGCCGTGGTGGAGCAGCTTGTGACAAGTCACTTTGAAAACCGAAGGTTTCAAGTGGAGTTATCCAAGATCATGAGATGTATCTTTTATGATTCACGAATTCTGAGAATTATTTGGAATTTATGCAAGCACGTGGTAAGTAATTAGAAATGGTGGTAGAAATTGGTACTCGTGATAACTCTATATTGTAATTTTCATATACACTCTAGCGAAGAATCATAGAACATTAAACCTTTTGTCGTGTTTCGAACTCCCGCAATTCCCTTAATGCTGCACCGGCATCGAAACCGCAGCCTTCTTCCCTACGGCATCATCTCTCTTCCAGAAACTCGTCACCGTCTGCGTTTGGGTATAGAAGTTCAAGCTCGGCTTTCCGTAGAACGTGCTGGTACCTCCGCCAGCAATGCTCCTCTTGTTTCCAGTGAAGGAGAACATGGGCAATGGTACGGGGATGGGAACATTGACTCCGACTTGGCCGGCCTCAATCTGGTTCTGGAAGTATGTTGCAGAAGATCCGGAGTTGGTGAAGATGGACACGCCGTTACCGTATTCGTTGGCATTGATGAGGGAGATGGCGGAGTCGAGATCTTCGGCTTCGACGCAGACGAGGACAGGGCCGAAGATTTCTTCCTTGTAGCACTTCATGTGTGGTTTTACCCCAGTGATGATCGTTGGACCAACCTATAACTTATGTTAGTCATACTCAAAAGGAGTTTAAGAGATATTCTCCGAAACTTACCCAATTGCCTTCTGGGTACTTTCCACTCGCTGGCTTGTATCCACGGCCATCTAACAACACGGTTGCGCCCTCCTCTTCGGCACTCGCGATGAGGCTCTCGATTCTGGCCTTGCTCTGCGGCGAGATGACAGGACCGACATCGGTATCTGGTTCGAAACCTCCGTCGACCTTGAGGGCCTTCGCTCGTTCTACGAGATCATTGACCCATTCCTTTGTTTCTGGAAGAGTCACCAAAACACTGAGCGCCATGCATCGTTGGCCGGCTGCACCGAAGGCCGCTCCGGCGATCGCGTTGAGAGCATGCTGCTCATTGCAGTCGGGCAATAGCACAGCGTGGTTCTTTGCTCCCAGATTGGCCTGGACTCGTTTGCCATTGGCGGATCCTCGGGCATAGATGTATTCCCCCGCCTGGTTGGAGCCCACGAAGCTGATGGCCTTGACTCGAGGCTCGTCGAGGATATAGTTGACTGCGCGCTTTGTGCCGTGGATGATGTTGATTACTCCGTCGGGGAACCCAGCCTCCTTGGCCAGTTCTGCGAGGATCATTGCTGCGCCTTTTCAAAAGTTAGCATGGTTGGTCTGCATGATTGGGTATGTGAAAGTTCACTGACCTGGATCACGTTCTGAAGGCTTGATGACGATGGTGTTTCCAGTTACTGTGGCAAGAGGGATGCTCCATAAGGGTATCATGGCAGGGAAATCTACAAAAGGTAAGCTCGAAGTCGGAAATTGGAGTGGAGACTGGCTTACTGAATGGGCAGATGGCGGCGACGACTCCGAGTGGTTTCTTATACTCCCTCGTCTCCATATCCTTCGCGACCTCAAGCAAGGTCCCCGTCAATTGCGTCGTGATGCCGCAAGCAGTCTCTGCGACTTGGAGCCCGCGCAATACATCTCCTTTGGCATCGGCGAACGTCTTACCCTGCTCTAGGGTGATATTGGCTGCCAGTCTATCCCAGTGCTCCCGGATAAGTGCAACGAATTTGAACATGATTTGTTGTCGCCTCAAGATGCTGGTTGAGCTCCATTCTGGAAACGCGGCCTCTGCGCTATCAAAAGCGGCCTTGAGTTCTTCATCGGTGCTTTGTGGAACGCGAGTTACGAGGTGGTTGGTGGCGGGATCATGGAGGTCGACCCATTCGGTTGCGCGGGACGTCTTGAATTCATTGTCGATGAAGTTGCGGGTATCTCCTGGAGTAGAAAGCCTTTCGTGGTTCGTAGGATATGAACCGGAGATCAGAGTGTACGACCGCATCGAGAGCACGGGGAGATAGTGTCTGTGGTTGGCTAGCCTCAGGGAGGAGGTGATAGGCTGCTTCTGGTGACTAAGCAAAGGAGTGATTTGGCGGATTGCAGCCCGTGGGTATCGCATTGTAAATGGTCTTTGAAGGAAAAAAAAAAAAAGAAAAGAAAATCCCAGAATATCGGCAAGATGTGAATCAAATCAAGGAACTGGAGTAATGCAAGGCAAGTTTATCAGCGTTTGAAACTATTTATTTACCTGCTCTACACGATGGAATGACAGACCCGACCTCGGGAAGGGTGGGAAAACTAAGTCCGGATGGAGCAGCTCGATTGAGATGGAAGGCTAGTGCAGGTGCACCGAGTAGTTCGGAGCGTTTAGTCATCTCTTAGTCCCTTTGGCCAGGGCTGCTCACTGATGGGCAAGTCATTCCGAGACTCCACTTTTTACCCCACACCCCAGATACCCTGACGGATGACGTTGGCTATCACAACAACTGGTCCACATTAGCTTCATTATCAACTATATCCTAATACCAGGAATGTTGTTCCGTTGTTGGTATGCAAGCGAACCGTTTGCTTGAGGTATGAAGCTCCGTTCACTATCACGTGGACAGGGACGACTCTCGAAAAGAGCTTGTGTAAAAGGTCAGAGGAAGCTCCACATTCTCTATATCTTCTGATCAGCCGTTTCTTCATTTTCTAAACGCATTTCCTCTCTATCGCGCTTCCCAAGATGCTGTCCAGAACATCTACCAGGCTTCTACATATCGGACGTTGTGCTAGCAGCCGACGGTACCCATCCTTTCCTTGTACCAGATTCCTTTCTACCTCAGTAGCAAGGCGAAATTCAACTCCTCAACTCTTCGATGGCCGACAACCCGAAACCCCGCAAATCAAAACCTCATACCCCGGGCCGCAATCACAGGCAGCCGCAAAGCAACTTAGCGATGTATTTGATATCGGCGCATTGAACATGGTGGTAGATTATGAGAAGAGTGCAGGCAATTATATTTCGGATGCCGATGGCAACCAATACCTAGATTGGTAGGCTAACATTTAACCTGCTTTGAGACCCATGGCATCACTGACGGATAGCAAGCTTCGCGCAGATCGCCTCAATAGCCTTGGGCTACAACAACCCAGCGCTGGTAAAAGCCGTTCAATCCCCAGAAATGACACGAGCCATAGTCAATCGTCCCGCCCTTGGACCCTTCCCATCCGTAGAATGGCTAGCTCAACTTCGCGACGGCATCCTCAAAGCAGCACCAAAAGGCTTCGATCAAGTCTTTACATCCATGAACGGATCAGATGCAAACGAAACCGCCTTTAAGGCTGCATTTATGCACCGAGCCCAACGAGATCGAGGCGGTCCGAATGTGGATTTCACTGCCGAGGAAATCGAGAGCGCTATGGAGAATAAGGCACCCGGTGCACCAAACTACTCTATTCTATCATTCAAGGGTGGATTTCATGGACGTCTCTTTGGAAGTCTGTCGACCACTCGCAGCAAGCCTATTCACAAGATCGATATTCCGGCTTTTGATTGGCCAAGCGCTCCCTTCCCTAAGCTACAATACCCACTTGCCGAACACATAAAGGAAAATGTGCAAGAGGAGAAGCGATGCTTGGAAAGGGTGGAGGAGCTCATCAAGTCATACCATAACCCAGTGGCAGCAGTCATCGTGGAGCCAATCCAGTCCGAGGGAGGAGATAACCATGCATCCAACGAGTTCTTCCAGGGACTGCGAGACATTACACTTCGTAATAACGTGCTCCTAATCGTAGACGAAGTCCAAACCGGAGTCGGTGCGACGGGCAAGTTCTGGGCCCACGAACACTGGAATCTCTCTACACCACCTGACATGGTGACCTTTTCGAAGAAAGCCCAAGCGGCGGGGTACTACTTCCGAGACCTGTCTCTTCGGCCAAGCAAACCTTATCGCCAATTCAATACTTGGATGGGTGACCCCGCTCGTGCCATCCTCTTCCGTGCCATCTACGATGAAGTTACACGACTTGGTCTTGTGGAGAAGACAGCTGAGACAGGAAAATACCTCTATGACGGTCTCCAAGCATTATCAGAAAAGTATCCTGGAGAGGTATTGAATTTGCGTGGAAAGGACCGTGGAACATTCCTTGCATTCGATAGCCCAAGGAGAGATGCGGTCGTCAAGAGAGCGAAAGAATTGGGTGTCAATATTGGAGTCTGTGGCGAGAGCGCCATTAGGCTTAGACCAATGCTCATTTTCGAGAAGAAGCATGGTAAGTTCTCCCATCCCAGGCTTATGAGACATGAACTAATTATATCCTTAGCCGACATCTTTTTGAACACACTTGAAAAGGTTTTGAAGTCATGAAGGAGAATACAATAAAGGTTTGCTGGATAATGTACATAATAACGTGTGGATGCGGTGTTCCCGAAGCATTGTGACCGGAGATGGCCATAGAAAATTCATGTAAGGCGGATAGATTGAATTATGAGAATACCCTTGCATTATGGGCGTAATAATCTGGGCCAATGGGACTTTCTTCAAATGTATACAAATAATGACATTTTTGGCGTCACTGAATGAGTACAACACGAGCCAGTGATCTAAACGCACACTACCAGTTCGCGTGCTCTTCATCGCAATGTTCAACCACCTGGTATTATTACCCAATTCAAAGGAAACATCAATTATTATTGGATACCATTCATGGGTATCGTGGGATAACGTTCATGTCGACTAGCCCGTGAAGTTATTCTCTTCCAACACCACATCAAGTTCTTCAATAAAATTAATCACCACATCACTGAACGTGAATTCACATGTCCGAACATTCCACCAGGGTGTTATGTAAAATGATATTAAATTCAATGCATGCTAAAACTATCAAACAAATGCCGCTATGCTCAAAAACCAAAGCAACCAACTCATCCAACCTATAATTTGGCCAAAAACCCATTCCTATCAACCCTAGCAATATGATCCGGAGTAATATCCGCAATATTCTTACACCTAATCAATCCATTAGTCTGAAACCCATTCAAACAGCATCATCATCATCCTCAACATCATCGCAGGTGACTTACCCAGCAAGAGCCATCGTAATCCTAAACTCACTCAACAAAATCTTCAAAGCCAACTCCACACCCTCCTGTCCCTTATAAGCTAACCCCCAAATCGCAATCCGTCCAATAAAGCAATAATCAGCACCCAAAGCAAGCGCCTTGAAGATATCACTTCCCCTTCTGATACCGCCATCGATGGCGATTTTTAGCCTTCCTCGGGCGACCTTGACGCATGCTTCAAGGGCATCCAGCGTTGCGGGCATGGAGTCGAGTTGTCGTCCACCGTGATTGGAGATTACGACACCGTCGACGCCGTTTTGGATGGCGAGTTCGACGTCTTTGGGGGAGGTTACGCCTTTTAGCCAGATTTGCATGGTGGTGTTTTGACGGAGCCAGATTATGTCGGTCCATTCTAGGGTGTCGTCTTTTGATGGTTGTCGTGTTAGTTGGATACATACGTGTGGTATTGAGGATTGTTGGGTGGTTTCCTTTGCACATACCGTAGGCTTTTGGTCCGTTCTCCTTTTCTTCCTCGGATTCGTTGAATTCTTGAGCTCCACCGGAGAGGATGTTTGGGAAAGTGAGGTTCTCTGGGAGCGTGAAATCATTTTTCATTTCATTTAGGCGGCGGCCTAGGGTTGGGACGTCGACGGAGAGGAAGAGGGCTTTGTATCCGGCGGCTTGAATGCATTAGCTATTTTGATATATGATTAAGCGATTTATAAATCTACCTTCTGCTCGTTTCAATAATTGAAGAGTAATGTTGCGGTCTTTTACCACGCACATCTGCATCATGTAAGGATTTCCCTGAGACTGAGCAATGACTTCCTCAAGTGATGTGGTTGAGTAGCTAGAGAGACACATAGCGAGGCCTAAGTTTGCTGCTGCTCTTGAGGTGGCGACCTCGCCGTCTGGGTGTGCAAGTTTGTGCATGGCGGAGGGAGAGATGCCTAAGGGGAACGTGACCTTCTCCCCGAAGATGGTCGTTGATGTGTCTAGATTAGATACATCGCGCAAGACTCTTGGTAGAATGCGGTATCTATCGTATGCTTCTTCATTTTCGCGAAGGGTGATCATGTCCATTGCGCCATGGTTGTAGTATTCTAACTCCGTAAGTAATGGTGTTCTCTACTGGGTAATAGAGGATGAGACGAACCTCTGAACGTCCTGGGGAGCTTAGAGCTAGCCTGCTCCTTGAGATCCTGGATAGAAAATACATTTGGATCAAGGGTTGGATGACGATTGGCCATGTTGGTGCGTACCCTGCTCGATCCCCAGGTTGAAGTTGAGTGAAAGAAGACTGGGCGGGTTGGATGGTGAGCGAGAATCTCAATGCTTTGAAATTCGAGGGCAGAGACGTCGGTTTCATACCTCATCGCCTCAACCTTATTGCGCGGAGATAACTAGTCGCATTCGCCTTGCCCGGATTGTCCTTCCTTGCCAGTAGATACGCGCAGTCACATGATCGCTCCCATCGAATGATACCCAACCTCAAGATCCCTTATCGAGGCACTACTGCACACGGCCAGCCAGATCACGATGACTAGTGAACGGTATTTCCTTTCCCCGTGGGCCCTGCATATCATTGTCTCCACAAGAGGACCCACCATATCCGCTTAGAGGTGGTGGGGTATGTGAATGGCGGGAACTATCAGGGGACGGAAAGCCTTGCCTTCTTGATATGGCATCCTTTTCCTGGACAATCTGCAACCTGCCACTTCAACAATCAACCTTAGTCTCCATAGATTTGGAGGTACTTACCTGAAGCCACTTACAGAATTTCGATCGTAGTAAGAATCTCCCATACCATGTGCTATATAGTCCCTGCCCCGCGATGCTTGAAGCAGGGCATTCAAAATTCACAATTCATTCGACAAGCTACATTTCCACTTCTATTTTTACCTTTCGAAGCCTCCTTTCAATCTAGACATCATGGTTGCCCCTACTGAATTGAGCGGCATTATGGTCGCACTCATCACCCCCTTCACCGACGACGGATCACAAATCGACAAGACCCGACTTCAAGAGCACATCGAGCGCCTCATCAAAGCAGGCGTAAATGGCCTCGTCCCTGGAGGAACCACTGGCGAATTCACCGCCATGACCATTGCCGAACGAAAAGAGCTAGTCGAGCTCTGCGTCAAATACGCGGCTGGCCGTGTCCCCGTCATAGCAGGCATCGGTGCCCTTTCCACAAAGGAGGGTGTTGAGCTTGCGAAGCATCATTCTCAGACCGGAGCTACCGCTTTGATGGTCCTCCCACCTTTCTACGATGCCCCGAACCTTGAACAGCTGAGAGAATTTCTCGGAGAGCTGCACAATGCCTCCAACCTCCCCCTCATGTACTACAACATCCCCTCCGCCACCGGCGTGTCGCTATCCCCGAAGGAGCTTGCAGGCCTCTCAGAGGTGGGCGTCAAATATATGAAGGATACTTCCGGAAATGCACCCGCGTTCACCGAACTGCTGTTCGGGTTGAGCGACAAGATCACTGCCTTCAATGGATGGGATACTTTGACTTTCTATGGAATTGCTGCTGGAGCAAAGGGATCCGTTTGGGGAGCAACCAATATCATCCCAGAGCTGTCTGTGCAACTTTGGAATGCGCTTGCTGTAGAGGGCGATTTGAAGAAGGGTCGGGAGTTATGGGCTAAGATTTGGCCCATTTGTCAATTCCTCGAGGAGCACAACTACCCAAGTGCTGTGAAGACTGGGTTGGAGCTCCAGGGACAGAAGACGGGAGGATTGAGGAAGCCGTTTAGCCTCCTGACTGGAGAGCCGAGGCAGAAATTGATCGGATACCTAAAAGCAGCGGACTTGAAGGTTGTGGAGTAACTTTCGTAGTGACCTGTATAGATGAATAATGATAGTTCTTTTCACGTTTAAAACTTTTCTAAAACATTCCATCTTGTGATCAACGCCGCTTCTCCTTACTTTTGATTTGGAAAACTACCTTCTCAAAATAGCATGGCCCATACCTTTTGCTCTTTCGAAATTTCCATCCAGCTCTTCCCAGGTCTTTTCCATACCTCTTGCATCACATCTCTAGTACACTTGAAGGAAAAGAGCCCGCATTTTGCGAGACCTTTGTCAACCCAAGCTAGTAGGAACTCACGCTGAGACTTCGATTTGGCCTCACAACCGGCGATGAAAGCGGGCCAAGGAGTACCAGGTCCTTCAGCACCGTGTAACAGAAGGGCAGAGTCAAAGTCTCGGAGTGCTTCGACAACATGATCGACGTGGCTTTGCAATATCAAAGAATTGACGTTCCGGATTCGGCGGTAGAAGAGAAGGACAAGGGCGGAGTTTAAAGCCCGAACCATGTGGTAACCGGGGCCTCGTGGACCAACAGGCGAACCTTCACGTAGTCCGTCGTCGTCATTTGATGAATGAACGCTTGTGTGTGATGATTCGGTCTTTTGTGAAAATGTGCAAACCATGTTCTCCAAGCGGTCCATCCGTTTCTGCAGAAACTCGGAGAGTCTTACATCCGCTTCGGTGCTATATTTTCTCGCGTCGATGATGTTTGCTAGACGTGTGGTTTGCGATAGGAGGCTAAGCCATGTCTCAGATATGCCGTATACTTGGAACAGAGTGGCGGCATATTGCCGTGAGTCTTCTAGGTGGATATCGTGTAGCCCAACATCGGCCTCTTTGGTCCCTTCAATATCTAGGTCGCTGTCTGATGGATGGGGATCTAATCGGAGGAAATCGTCAAGGCGGGGATCATGACCGTTAGAAGATGGGGCATCGGCCCCTCTCTTGGAGTGTCTCGTGCTATCGTGCGACCTTCCTGCAGCAAGACGTTGACTCATGCTATCCACAATAGCGCCGTGCTTTTTGAGGTCGTGGAGAACAAACGTGCTTTCTCCTACTATTCTGACCCAGGTATAAATATGGTGTAAGAGGCGAGCCTTTCGAGATATTCGTTGCTGCGATAAACCCCTGACACGGAGTAGTCTCTCAGCATCAATTAGGTAACACCTTGCATCCTTTTGGTTTCCAGATATCGCCTAGAGAATTAGTACTCGTCGAATCCGGTACAATGTTTCGGACTTACTGCTGATGCTAACATGCCCAAAATTGCCATGAGCTGATCCTTATATTTGGCTTTCTGGGGGCCTTCCAATTCATGTCTCAAAGAACGTTGGATATGACCTTTTGCCTTCTCTCGAGTCCGATTGGCAAGGTCTTGCCAATAATCCGGGGACATATCTGCATGCATGGCTGGATTTACAGATAGGTGGTATGCTGAGCATGAAATCAGAGAATAAAGATTGGCAGCATTAGCGTGCTTCACCATGCCTGTGTCTAAGTAAGTCATATCAGCTAGTGTACGTACAGCATGTGGGAGGTTCAGGATCCGCCACGGAGATTTGGAGCTTGCTGGTATAAATGACATTTGATTGAGGAGAATATCTTGGAAGTGTTTGAGAAGGAATTGGGCTTCGGCCACAGAAGTGACTTCGGATAGGGTGGAGGAGTTGAGTTCCCGGGGTGGTTGACATTGCTGACTCTGGTATAGTACTTCGCCGGCATATGTCTGCGGCACCTCGAATAATGGAATAGATCCATCGGTACCCCCGGTGGTTGCAGTTGCATAGCCGTCATCCATAAATGATACATCGGTTCCGTCAAGGAGCTGTGGTGTCATCATCATGTTATCGAAAGTAAGGTTAAAGAGATCAGCCCATTGCAGGGTAGGGTTGAGGGCAAAATCCGAGTCAAGGGTATCGATGGAGCCGAAGGTATCAATGGAATCAAGAAATGGATGGGGGACGAGGTCCGGGATGGGCTCCATGATGTCTACAGGGTTGTTGCTGCTGCTGTCCTTGGTTGTTAAATCAATCGTAGGGGTTGTGGTTTTTTCCTGTATGTTAATACCAAGGTCCAGGACGCAAAAGGGACCTCGATTGAGATCCTCACCAACGCTATTGCGAGGGTCGGAGGTTCTTGTATCGACTTCGGCAAGGTATCCATCGATGGAATTGGGTGAGAGATGCGAGGTTAGAGCAGCGCTCATAGACGCCCTCGATTCCTCTAGATGAAGCTGTTAGAAAATGGGAATTCGTTCGAACGAATTCATGATGCTGACCTGTGTATAAGGGGCGCCTGGTCTCTTTCTTGATGCTCGTATCAATATCAGCAGATCCAAGTCTAGATGGCGTTGACGGTGGCAGCCATTGAATGCCGGTGGAATAGCCCTCGCAGGTAACACCAACGGCCTGACAGGCCAGGCAGGAAGGCCGGACGCGATCGCACTTGACGTGCCGTCTCCTACAGGTTCGACAACCCCCAAAGGTGTGCGTGCGACGGGCTTTGGCGGAAGAGGCGCGTGTTGCCGGCATGGTGAATGATTCCGCAGGGTGGGGACATGGGGTCTCCACGAAAAGTCGGAGCAGCGCATGGGCTTACTCTTGTTCTCAGAGCGAGCGCAGTCCTGACTCTTGAGGGGTCGATAGTTCGTGGCGTTGCACTACCGGATGCCATCCATGGGAGTCGTCGTCGTGGTAAAGGAGGAGGCGATGGTGGTGGTGAGGAAAGGCATTCCGGATAAGCGAATTCACTATCCCCCAACCTCCCTAGCACAATCTACTACTCCACCATCTTGATATATCAACAAGTCGGAATCAGCTTCCTTCTTTTAATACATATGGAATTTGTAATGTATTGTGACCACGTCATGCGTGATTTGGAGCCTTTTTAGCAATCAAGCACCCCGCCATTGTCGGAAGAGGGGTATCCTACTACAGGTGCTGTTTGCAAACAAAACATCCGCCAAAAGTATACAACAACATCATGGTGAATATCTTCTTGTAAGGCTGTCGACTTCGAACGCGAGAACTTCCAGGCTAACGATTGCATTCCTTAGAACCGGAGCCACGGGCTACATTGGCGGAGAGGTCTTGTTCCGTCTCGCAAATGCTGCTTCCAAATACAACATCTCTGCCCTCGTGCGGGATGCCACCAAAGCCTCGCAAGTAGTAAAGGCATACCCATCCGTTCGCACGGTTCAAGGAGACCTTGACAACACACAACTCATTCAAGACGAGGCACGGAAGTCTGACATCGTTCTCCGTATGTACAAACCGCTTGAACTTTTCTTGCGGATACTCTGCTAATACTTGATCGCATAGATTTCGCAGCAACCGGACACGCAGCAAGCGCCGAAGCCATTGCGAAAGGCCTCAGTGAAGCAGCATCCCAAAGAAAAGGTCCCGGATACTGGCTTCAAATGTCGGGAGCAACTCTATACGCCGGTGATGAGATTGCGAACAAGAAGCTCGGATTTGCAAGTTCCAAAACATTCGATGATCTGAACGATACGCCGACAATCCTCTCCATTATCTCAAACAGCCCAAAGCGGGTGGTGGACAATCTTATCGTGCAACAAGATCCTACCAAGGTCCGGACGGCATTGCTCGTGGGGCCTCTGATCTATGGAACGGGTCACGGTCCCGTCAATACGAGGAGTATCCAAGCACCAGAGATCTCGCGTGTAACTCTCGAGCAAAAAGCTGGTTTCCGGTTGCTGGATGGGTTCAATCGATGGAGTACGATCCACATTCATGACCTTGGTACTCTCATCCTATCCCTTGTTGAGGCAGCGGCAGGCGGCAAAGAGGGACTTTGGAACAAGGAGGGCGTCTACAACCCAGAGAATGGTGTTATTGTAAGTTGCTGTTCCCTTGACATCAACGATTGGATCTATTCTGACAATCCCAGGCGTTTGGGGATCTCTGCGCGAAGATTGCGGCGGAGGCACATAAACAAGGCTTAATTCCATCGGCCGTGGTCGACAAGGTGCTCGACGCCGAGGCTGTGGACAAGTTGAGCGGACATGCCTCTATCCTTTGGGGCACCAATGCGATAACAAAGTCATCGAAGGGCCAATCGAAGCTGGGGTGGAATCCGACAGCACCATCGCTGGAAGATGAGCTGCCAGCCACCGTCGCCCGGGAGGCGGGGAAGACTGCGGGGAAGAGCGAATTGTAGATGTCTGGCGAGGATAGGGACAGTATGACGACGTAATGAGAATTGATATGGTCTTGGACTAGGTGAAAAAGTCCAAATTCCTTTATAGAGCTGTGAATGAGAGACCGAAGAGCGTTGGGTGTTGTGGAGAGACGATAAATGTAGGGGGAGAATGCATGGGCACAAGGGGCATGAGGTCCGTGCTTTGCTGGTCTCCCGCGAATATCTTCAATCCGATCTCCATCTCCATCTCATCGTCTTCATCTCCGTCTCCAACTTCATTTTCATCCTGTTATCATTCATCCTTTCTCACCTTTCAGCCTCCGCATCTTATCTCCGCTTTTCCTCATCATCTACCATTTACTATACATCCACGATACATCTCCCCCAGGATGAAGACGCCTCGCCATCGTTGGTACAGCAGGATGAGATGTTGTCGCAATGGCCCATTCTTCCTCTTCACACTCACCGACACAAGAAGTGCAACTACCTATTGACGAATTTACACAGACAATTCTTGTACTAGTAATACCGATATTCCTGTGCCATCTACTTGGAACTCGTGTAACACCCCTTCGTACCTTCGTTCATCCTAAGAAGCTTAATTCATATCTGGATAATCACTTTGCACCTCCGACGTTCAGATTTTGATCCCTAAAACTAAGCACTGATTGTTGTTGAGCGTGTTCAAGTCATATTTTGATCACTTTCGAGATGCAAAAGCTTTTGGACATTCACTAATATACAATAGATTGACCTTTACTCCTTTCTCAATGCAATCCCCTAATGATCGTTAACACTTCCTCCATTGTAAATTCCAATCCGCAGTTTTGAAGTCAAAATGACCCTCGCTTCCCGAAATAGCAGGCCTAAAGTTGACATTCAAAATGCCAGTATTTCCATCAGCTCCAATACATTTCGACCACGCCGCATCGTTGGCAGAGACCGTCTGTCGCAGTGTGACGGAATCCTTAACCGCATCCGGACCTGTGCAAGTGATGCTTCCCGAGAGCGTCGTCTGCCTTTTCGTTAGAATTCATTCCCTCATCGTCCATTTCAAAGCACTAACTGTCTTAGCAGCATGATCACTCCAGAAGATCTGAGTGAAATAATCCAATTGCGTTCCTGGCTTCAGCTTTACATCTCCTTTGTACGTCACATCCTTTATTGCGACTTGCCAGCCCGCACTGGCACCAGCACCTTGGACATGGGTCTCGCAGTTCTCAGTAGTATCAGAATTGAGTTGGGTGAATGTGAAGCTTTGGGTATCGCCAAGAGGAGCCCCCGACCCATGCGCCGAACCTGAACTACTTGGGCATCCTGACCCGGAGAATTGTAGTGACGATACTTTTGGTACTTGCTCAGGGGTTGCCGCGAAGGTAAGTGTAGGTGCAATGGCTGCTAATAGGAGACTAGGGCCTGCGATGCGGACCATTTTGATATAAGGATTTGCAATGGAGAATTGGAAAAATGGTCTTCAGTTACCGTTTCGTGGTTCTGTCTGCTGCTAATCGCATACTTACAGTCCTTATTTATACTTCTACTCAGGCAGAGTCCAAGATGATCTCGCCTCTTTTCTTGATTCTGGACGCCAGTCGCCACTGAAGGACTTTGTGAACGTCTATCTAAACTTAATAATTCAAGGTCTTAGCTCTGGCTGGTCTGGCCAAAATCCATGCATTTAGCCAGATTAAGTACGGGGAATATTACCTGGTACGTTGCGTAAAACGGTTCTGTAAATCTAAAATTGGTATCGGCTAATGTGAGTAACTTGAATATTCCCTGGTACATAATTCTGACACGCTGTTTTCTAGAACGTCATAGCCTTTCAAAGCTATTTACGAAACATTTGGTCGCTCGTATTGTTAATTTGCAATTCATGTTTTGGATTGAAGCCTTTTCGAATACATGTGGGTGATGGGGCCGTCTTCCCTAGGAGTTCTCGTGGGGGGCGTACACCGATTAAAATGAACTCCTTCGTATTATGTATTCCGAGTGCTTCTAATGAGTGCCTAGGTATCACAGAAGCCAGACGATATTCGCCACCGGGTCTTATCATTTCATTCATGGCAGCCTTCGCGCATTGTCCTCTTTCCATTTTCTACTTCCAGTGCTTTTCCCTCGAGTTTATACTTCATCACGATGGAGGGTATTTGGAAGCCGGAATATTATTTTATCTGCCTAGTAACTTTGTGTAGTTTATTAAATCTACACCACCATCGGTATTTTATCAAAAACGCATCCATCTATTTACTAGCCGTTGTGGAATCATGAAGGTTCTTCATGCCCAACCCAGTAGCAGCAGTGGTACCAGCATCGACAGGAAGAACCACGCCAGTCATCCAACGAGACAAATCACTTGCCAAGAAGCGGATCGCACTACCAACATCCCATCCATTTCCCTCAGTCTGAAGCAAACTTCGTAGTCTACGTGCTTCTCGTTCGGTCTCGCTCATACCAACACCACCAGCATACATCATAGGTGTATAAACCATTCCTGAAACTCATTGGCAAGATGTGCGCAAAACGCAAAAGGGAAGCTGAACCAAACTTACCGGGGCATACACAATTCACTCGTACCCTATCGACCGCATGATTTGCAGCCATAGCCCTCGTCAAATTCACAACCGCCCCTTTACTCGTCGGATACAAAACATTTGGTGTCCCACCCATCAACCCGGCAACACTCCCCATATTCACGATACTGCCAGCACATTGCCCTTCATTTCTCCTCATAGCCGGAATGGAATACTTCGCCATCTGAACCATAGATGCCACATTCACCTCCAAGCCCTTCATAAACTCCGACATATCCACCTCCACCGCCGTCCCCCGAGGCCCAGTGATTCCCACATTGTTCACCAGTACGTCCAACCGACCATACTTCTGAATCGCGAGATCTACTATACTCTTACAATCCTCGGCTTTGGTTACATCGGCTGCGATGGCGGTCCCTGCTCCCATTCCCTCCTTTTCAATCATCAATACCGTTTCTTGTGCTAGCTCGATCTTTAAATCTACGCATACTACAGCGCACCCATCTTCAGCTAGAAGGATCGCGGCTGCTCGGCCATTTCCGATTCCGCCTGGTGCGGCTCCTGCGCCTGTTACGATGGCTACGCGGTTTTGGAGAGAGCGGGTTGGTCTTGAGAGGGTTTCTGGCATTTTGGGCGGGGTCGAGGTGGGGTAACCTAGATGGGGTAGAACCGCGAATTCTTATGCTTCTACGCTGATAGAATCGCTTTGGATGAGATGGGATCCTGTCGTTGGGATGCTATATTCTGGAACTGACGGGAGCGTTACTAAGAGGTATACTTATAAGAATGTTTACCTTTTAGCCCGTTCGGGTCCTATTATCCTAGAGATGGGTCTTAAATGGACTATCTCGGCTCGATAGATGGACCTCGGGAGAGTATTATAACCTGTTCGATGATCAGGTGAAAGCTAATTATATATTCTCTTAGATCACTTCAAGCATATCATCGACCGTCAATCAATTGCTCATATATTAAGGCCACGAGCGGTACGAATCGCCTCACTTCACTTCAATCGTACCGAGCAGCCATTCACAGGCAGACAATGACATTTGGTCATGAATAAGCATATCATTATAATGATGAAAGCAACGACTATGCGCCAAAAAGGCTGAAGAACCCTTCATCGAACAGCGTTAAAATATTTTGATCAACTAGCCCCTGTAGAAAGTTATCTGCACCACCTTCACCACCTTCCCAGGATCGATTACCGGGATCCAAGTCCATAGTTCCTTGGGCTATATTGTTTGGCTGCGAAATGGACATCTGATCTAAACTGCCCGTCATTACCGGTTCATCGCTCTCCTTGTCCTCGCGCATCGATAACGACAAGCCCACATGCCTTACAACCCATTCAAACACACGCGATGCCCATTTGGCATTTATCCATCGTTCACCTACGTCACGAAAATAGGATAGGCCCATGTGGATCTGCGTCCTGGCTGTGATTCGTTGAAGCATACTGGATGAAGGATCTAGGGCTATTTCGATTTGAAAGGTAATCAGGTTGGTTGCACATATTATCCTGATCAGAAGAGTCAGAATGAGACCTCACTTGCACAATGGATGCATACTGACAATGAAGGTGGGCATAGATGAATCACATTGTGCACCATTGCCCTTCTCAAAAGCGTATCAAGCTCGAAGATGGAGCTTAGTAGCTGCTGGTGAGCCCATGCGGCAGCATTGAGATTCAGTGCTTGCAAGCGTTGGCGTAAGGTGCGGTGGAGGACGCACTCGAGGCGGAAGCTCATGGAGAGTAGGAAGATGATCCAGACATTGGCACTCGACCAGTGGGCGACCTTGTCGATGAGTAGCTCTTCCGGGAGCGAGCTACGCCAGGTGGAGATGGCTTCGCTAAGATGCTGTGCCGTTGCTAGTAGCTGTGGTGATGAACCTGCTTTGAACAACCGTAAGAAGCGTGCGCCTACACGCAAGGTACGGAGTCTTAGTACTTGTCCTTGATAGAGGATTGATCAACCTACCTAATTGAGCCAATCTGCAGTTCTGGACGAAGAAGTGTTTGTGGATGCTAGTCGGTTGCGGCAGCATCGCAGCAACAGCACTCACGCTTGCTGGCACGGGCAGGTCAGGCCAGTCAGTGGTTTCGGGTTGCAGGGTATTTGCCTCGTCGTCACAGATACGGCGGACGTTCTCGAAGCCGTTGAGCGAGAACCAGATGTCTCGTTGCTTCAAGTTTCGGTTAGCCACAAGGAAAATACAGAGATGGCGCATATCATTATCGAGCACTTACATACAAGACCCACCAGATGCGGCGACACAACTTATGGGTTGCGTGATCGACATCATCCTCCAAGTTCCTATTTAAATACGTCAACAGCGTCAGATATCTCCATTCTACTGACCCTAGCTATACACTATATACCTAGGTATGTGTGTGTACATACTGTTTATGGAAGCCCATCTGGGTGGCGATGCGCACGGCATTGTGGAACCAAAAGCGGAAGTCTTTGTCTGGACTGAAGGAATTCTGAAAGGAGCTGAGCAAGATGGAGCCTTGCAGCAAACTCAGCTGTTCCTTCTCGCAGCCAAAATCGAAGAGCAGCCGTGCCCGTGAGAAGAAGGCACGTTGGGCCAACATCGTGTCGACATGGCCCGTGGCAAGTAGCAGCTCCGACGAAGCATATGGGATGACGTTGGCCAAGATTGAGTACAGCAGGAAGGTGGAACAGTTGCCGCTGTCGTACTGCTGCAAGAACCAACTGCGTTCTAGGACGGGGGTATACGGGTAGACGTGCTCGAAAAAGAGGCCGAACAGCGCGTTGCTACGAGGGTATTAGCTGGATGCCATAGGTAGACTCCCTTCTACTAACACAGTTGGCTACATCCGGCCTTAGATCACACATCCCCCAAGTGCAAGGCAACGCAACCACGAAAATAAAATACATACCATGTCTGCGCCGGTGGCATATCGTATACATTCCGGGAGTTAAGGTAGTCCGCATCAGCAGGGTCGAGGCTGGCCAGCTCTCGGTCCTTGGCACATGTTGTGGTCGGTCCTGGTAGAGCGACCTGCACCAGCCGTCGCTTTGGTCGTTTCCCTATGGCTTCGCCGAGCACGGTCAGAGCATGGAGCTGGCTGTAGTACTCGGTGATGTGCCGGCCCTGCGTAGGGTTGGAGAGCACCGCGGGAGGGGAGATGGCTGCATCTTCGGGAGCCAGGCAGTGCAACGTGTGTAGCTGGGCATCGTCCTCGGAGTTGGTCACTGCAACGCCACGTCTCGCGGGAGGAGTCTGTGTGAGAAGATATCAGATTAACTGAGACCGAGGACGAAAAAGACAGGGGAGCGTACTGGTTGCCGAGTTGATGTCGGCGCTGGTGTCGGTGCCGCTGGTGTCGGTGCCGCTGGTGTCGGCGTCGGTGCCGATGTCGTTGGTGTTGCAGCTATCGCCGACGACTCTCGGACAGGGCGTTGTGGAGAGGATGCATTACGCTTCCTTTTGTTATTACCACTACTACTACTGCTACTTGGCCGTCAGCGGTGCCGAACAACAAGGAGGACGATGATTGCCTAGGTGATATCATATTGATCTTACCTGACCAAAATACAGCTGTCGGCGCGGGACTTGGACACACATCGTGTGCATGGATTTCCCACCGAGGCCGAGTCGCAACGGACTTTGCGGTTATGGCAGGGCACACACGCACAAGGCTTCTTTGCGCTCGAAGTCGTGGCCGTGGCCGTAGTCGTGGTCGTGATCGGCGGTGAGGCCATGATGGGGTTGTCAAGTCAAGGGGAGGTTGTTAGATGCCGAAGTGCTCGGCGAAGCATGCCGGATGGAATATATAAAAACCCCTGATATGTCCGCGGGGTCATGGCTAACTAGCTCGGCTATTGACTTCCAACCAATGCACCCAATATTCTTTCTTACTTGCCTAGACCTAGATACTAGTACTAGTCTAGAGCAAGAAAAATCAACAAACATATTGAATACATACTATGGGTTTGGATTGAACATATGTTATTTCATTCACTGTTAGATAAAGCTGAGCCGAGGCCTACGTCCGACCAATGAGATTAAGCAGATTCCTTAGTCAGAGTGTTTTAAACTCGATTAGCTAATGTGACGCACAGGCCATGATCGCTTTTTCTAACGGTGCATGATGCGAACAAGTACGTCAGTATATGCATTAACCATGAACAAGACCACATCATCCTCATCATCATCTTAACCATACACATTCGAAGCGACACTCGTGGGCCAGTCGTTGTAGTTCTCGTCCACCGTCTGGTACGGTCCATAGTTGACCTTTCCGCCCCGATCATTCACCGCCCACGGAATGCCTTGTTTGATTCGAGTAATGAGATCCTACCCAAGTCATGGCTGCATTAGATCTCACATCTCATGTATTACATTAGGATACGGTACTTGACTTACTGGATTGTAGATGAACGGCCGCGCAAACGTGACAAGGTCGATCTTGCCTTGCTGTATAAGCTGTTCTGCCTCCTCCGCCGTGTATTCGTGATTGACCATGAGCATTGTCTTGCTACCTGGTGCCTTGACCAAAGGGCCGAACTGCTCTACAGGTTCATAATTGGCCGGCAATTCCAGTCCTGCTAGTCGAGGTTTGGGTGTGAAGTAACCATCTTGCTCTCTCCCTATATCGCAACCCCTTCGCGAGAGATTGATGAAGCCAAGCTGTCGAGACACTAGCTGTGGAATCAGGTACCCGTACGTCTTCGTAATCTCATCGTACGGCACCATCGAATCGTTATAATCGTCGGGAGGGCATATTTTGATACCTACAGTACGAGGACCCCAGACATCGATTATTGCATCGACGACTTCAAGAACGAAGCGGCACCTGTTCTCAGCAGAGCCTCCGTATTGATCGGTGCGTTTATTGGCGTGTCTATTGACATGAAGAGACTCATTAGTGGGGTACTAGGAGCTATTGCAAATTGAAGCCCTTACGAGCACAAAAAGTTGTGGAGAAGATAACCGCTGTGTTCAGAATCAGCATATAAAGACATACTACGAGTATTGGAGAGCTCTGGATGCGTGTTACCCTTGAGCCAATAACTCGATTCCATCAAAACCAGCCTCCTTTGCCAAGGCGACCGATTGTCTATACTGTTCAGCGATCGTTTTGGGGTCCTCAATCTCAGTGAGATTATGGGCGTGGCCCTGAGCGAACGTCAGATCTTGTTCACGCGCCGACCGCTTCTTCGTGGACATACAGGAAGTCCCTCTAGGGTCCTATACTTTCCCCCTGCTGCCGGCACTTTGGAAGGCACCAGGACTGGATAGCCACTCTCCTTGAGCATTGGCATGGCATCATTTTGGATACGCCCTTGGTTTCGAGATTAAGCACAAAGGTCTCGCTTTTATAATGATTCCACATGGATCGACGCACCTGGATGCCATGGCTGGAAGAAGACCTTACCCCCTACACTATGCACTGCCTCGGTCACCTTTTTCCAGGCCTGGGCATGACTTTGGTCGTACATGACTGGTGCGTGAGGCCATTCAGCTCCATTTACACTGACGAACGTACCCTCTGCAACAATGAGACCCACGCCATCGTTGGCTCTGGCTGCATAATGCTCCGCAGTCGATGCCGTCGGTCGGTTGGCATCAATGCAGCGATTGCGCGTCATCGATCCCATACATACACGATTACGGAGGTCGATGGAATCACCTAAGGTGACAGGCTGCAACAAGATTCCCATGATCACTGACCACAGTGACAATAACGTTGAATTGATTGGCGTGAGTTGGCGGTTAGAGGATGTAGAGGGATGAGTCCTTGTTGTTTGTTTGTGCGCAGGCAGTACGACGGCTGGCCCTTGAAACCTGAACGACGGCACCGACATCGGCATCGGCATTGAAATCGGCACCGGCGGAGACCCACCCGAGGATACTATGTATATCTCTCATCACCTCGGCTGCATGACATTGTAATGTATGATCTCGTCGGCAATGGGCTGGCCTGAAACCTGAGACTCGATACTCGGCTTGGATGGAGCAGGGCTGTCTCGTGACCGTTCCCTCCCCCGCAAAATGCTCCTCCACATACAGACCATCCACGGCAATGGGGTAAATACTATACATACGTACATTCACCCATACACATGAAGATATGTAGGTGTGTATATATATCCATCTGCATACGTACATGCATACTTACAACACACACTCATACACATCTATATAGTTGTTAAACGTTTCAAGACACATCCCGTCAAATCGATTCATCAATCAATCATCGGCCATCTATTCCAATCTTCCTCATGCTCGAGACAACAGATAACGGAGCAAGCAACATGTCTTCTGGTGTGACTGATGGCGAGTACGTCATCCGGGAGGCGCCCATGGGCACGAAGCGGCCCGTCAAGATCATTTTCATGGGCATGGGCGCGGCTGGAATCAACTTCTCCCACCAGCTTAAGCAACAAGCAACCAACGTTGAGCTCGCCATATACGAAAAGAACTGCGACATTGGTGGCACATGGTTTGAGAATAGGTATCCTGGGTGTGCGTGCGACATCCCAAGCGTCGCCTATCAGTTCAGCTGGCAACGCAATGACGACTGGTCGCACTACTATGCCGGGTCCAAGGAGATCTGGAACTATTTCAAGCACGTTACTACTAGCAACAACCTCGAGCGCTATGTGAAATTCAACCATAAAATCACCAATGCCGAGTGGCTCCAAGGCGCAGGCAAGTGGAAGGTCACTATCATGCGAAACAACGACCCTTCCGACACGTTCGATGACCATGCCGAGTTCTTCCTCAACGGCGGCGGTTTTTTGAACGCCTGGAAATGGCCCAACGTTAAAGGTTTGGAGGATTTCAAGGGACCCAAAGTTCACAGCGCGAATTGGGACGACAGTGTTGAGTTGGCTGGCAAAAGGGTGCTTGTAATCGGAGTGGGCAGTTCTGGAGTGCAAATAGTCCCATCTATCATCGACAAGATTGACAAACTCCACGTCGTCGCGCGAAGCCCCACCTGGATCACGGCTGGATTTGCTCCCAAGTATGCTGGGCCTGGTGGGCAAAACTTTGCCTACTCCGAGGAGACGAGGAAGAGGTTCAAGGAGGACCCGACGTACTACTTGTTGTATTGCAAGGCCATTGAATCAGAATTGAACCTTCGCTTCAGGATCGCCGTTAATGGGTCACCAGACGCGATAGAGGCCAGGAAATATTCCATTGCTGAGATGTCGCGGAAGTTGGCCGGCAAGCCTGAATTGGTTGACAAGCTCATGCCTAAGGATTTCGGAATCGGATGCCGACGACCAACGCCAGGCAACGGCTTTCTCGAAGCCCTTACTCGAGAGAAGACTACGGTGTGGACCGAAAATATCCAAGAGATTAGCTCTGCAGGTTTCGTAACCGCTAGTGGTGAGCATCATGAGGTGGACGTTGTGATCTGTGCAACCGGTTTTGATACCAGTTTCCGCCCTCAATTTCCAATTTACTGCAACGGTCGGAATTTACAAGATGACTTCACGACTGGAAACACAGTGGGTTACCTGGGTCTGAACCAACCGGAAGTTCCAAACTACTTCTCCTTCAGTGGTCCATACGGCCCACTCGGCCATGGGTCTGCTCTCCCCATGATCGAAGCCTATACCAACTACATTTTGCAAGTCCTCGATAAATTCCAGACCGAGGATATCAAGAAGCTACAAGTGAAGCGCTCGGTGGCAGAGGCCTTCTCTAAACACGCCGACCACTATCTGAAACGTACAGCCTGGTCGGGGCCCTGCAGTTCATGGTTCAAAGCGGGAGATAAGACTCGTAAACCAGTGCTCTGGCCGGGTTCACGTATCCACTATCTCACTGTCCTACAAAAACCCAGATTTGAAGACTACGACATCGAATACCTCTCTGGAAATCCTTTCAACTTCCTAGGCGATGGATTCGATGTCCGGGAACATGACGGCCGTGATTTGACTTGGTACTATGGATTGATCAATGGAGAGGATAAACAACCTACCAACTTCCCACCATGCTTGGTTTGAGGAATAGAAATAGACTGATAGATTTGAATTGGTTTTGGATGATAATGAATTGATTGGTTTAGTTTCAGTTATATTTTGTTCATGAATATTACCCCGGGAATAATTAACCAGGCTTAAATTGTAAATCTGAAATCATTTTATGTCTTTGGAAGCATGATAAGTGACAAATGAATCATATGACTACATTATCGTCATAGAAAGGCGAGGCATGGTACGACTCGTTTATCGGAACAGTTTGCCAGTGCGTTGAGACGGAAAAACCTGCTGTAACTTATTATTGAAAATATTAATCCAATAATGCATTGATTTTACATGGCGGAGGAAACTGGTATATCTATCGGCTATTAAATTGGGCTTAGGAAAATATGTTCCGCAGGTGGGTTAATGGAGCGATTATCGGAGCTCTTATATTTACATTATATTCGATTATAAATCCGCCGCAAGATCTATATGCATATTTGTAAGCCTTTTCAAATAAAGGTATTGGGAGTGGTTGGGAGAGAAAGGAGGAACTTCCTTAGGCACGTGTGTTTGATCACGTGCACGAGCTTGGCTTCTTTGTAGGCGGATTATTCTCATGCAGGTAACTGCAATCTTGGGATTTTGATGCTCGCATTATTTACCGACTGTATTCATACATGTCTATCTACCTCAACTGCAAAGTTTCAATCATAATCCTCATTCATAGACCGATTTCTTCGTTACAAGTCTATCAAATACTTCCTTATCATGCCCAAAAACCAGAGTCGCATTAAAGATTCTCTGCAGTCTTTGAATGAACTGGAAACTCCTATACCATGCATTGTGATCCCGAGCTAACCAACCTTGTGGTTGACCAGCCTCGTAATTCTCAACAACATGGAACTGATCCGTAGTGAAGATGAAAGTTCCATCCTTCTCCAGATTAGCCTGCATCGCGCACAAGCCTGGGGAGTGTCCAGGGCACAAATGCAGCGAGATGCCTTGGAAAATATCAATGCAATCACCCGTAAATGTTTTCCAACGTAGCCTGGAGAGATCCATGTAATCGGCTAGGTAGATGCCCGAGTCCATACCGGTTCCGACGGCCCAGCAAGCGTGCTTGAATTCCTCCTCGTGAACGTAAATGGGGACGTCTGTGTCGAAGAAATGCTCGAGCCCGCCGGCATGGTCGAGATGCAAGTGACCGCAGATGACCGCTTTGACGTCTTTGATTTCGTGACCGGTCGCTTTGATTGCGGCGGGTAGCTTGTGCTGTTCTTCATAGAGGACACGGGGGAAAACGTCGATGAGCGGGGCTCCCCATTTCTGAGAAGGATTAAATAAGTTACATTATACTAGGAGTATAGACGATGAGTGTTTGTTGAACATACTGCGTCAACATCCTCGGCGCATCCCGTCTCAAAGAGAATCAAGCCAGCTTGGGGATGGTCGATCAAAGCAGCCATGGAAATAAGGTCGCGTCGCTTTCGTGCTGGCTCGAGGTTGGATTGCAGGCTTGTATTACCTCCTTGAAGTAGCCTGCAGGTAGTTAGAATAGAAAATGCGTAGGAGTGCGTGTGCAGTGTTGCACTGAGGCCTCACCATCCTTCGTCGGCCTGGAGGACTCCCAAGTTCAGCAGATGTAACTTGGTACCAGGTGGGCACTTGTATGCGGGTACGATGGCATTATCCACGAGTAAGGAAGCCGTATTCGAAGCCATACTAGTATTATTGTTCGGCAGGATGGACAGGGCGGGCAGTGGTGTATAAGGGATAAACTTTATGGCCTTGCACGGGTGCCGAGTATGTAATATGCAATATATAATATGCAATATATAATATGCAAGATGGACTATAAGGAATTAAGGTATTAAGGCATGGAAGAATATGGAAGAGATTATTATGGGGGGCGTGTGTGGGGTATGGGGTATGGGGGATGCATCTTTGGTTCGCCGAGGAGTGAAATGCGGGGGTCTGGGGTTTAGTGCTCTGTGCTCCAACTTGAGCCTCGGTGCATGTGTTCGGCGGGCAGCGTCAACCTCCACCATCTCTCATCCATCATTCACCAACCTGATAGACAGAGAGTCTATGGGTAGCATAAATAGGCCCCGCGGCACTGGCTATCCCTCCTCCCCTCCGCCTCTCCATTCATCCATCTAAACACGTCTATATCTAAGCCACATCCAACCACACCAAACCAACCATGCCAACTCCTTATCTAGTGCACGTGAACTTACATCCGTCGCACGAGGCGGATAGAGATGAAGAAGCCTGGATACAGCGACAGGTTAACGGTGTCGTGCGTTTATCCTTCACTCGCGCTCACACCCATTCACTGCCTCACATCCCCCCTTTGCCCTCTTTCTCTCCGCTCTTCTCCTCTAAATTGCCCAGAGATATAGTATGCTAACCATGCCGCTGTAGCTAAGTGACATCGTAAAGACAGGAGCAGCCAGCCGGCTTGCATTTTACCGCGAGTCCTACGACTTCCCTCTTGCTGCCAAAACTCCCCACGACCGCCGCTATCTCCTGCTCATGCAGACCGAGCACCAAGAGCGCTTACCAAAATTGAAAGCCCTCCTGCCTCACCATGACGACGTCGATGTCGATTCAAAGGACGATTTCAAAGCCGACGTCGATATGCGCCACTACCAGCTCATCCAAGACTTCGATCCCTTCAAGCATAGCGATAGTAAGTAAAATCTCGCAGTGTCACCAGCATCTATCCGACTCGCCTACTAAATAGCACGAAGCCGCCCATCCCTCTCTTCTCACCGTCGAACTGCACCCCGAGGATGAGCAGGACCTGCACAGATGGTATGATGAAGAGCACCTAGATATGCTGGCTGATCTCCCCGGCTACCGTCGAAGTTCAAGATACAGCATTGCTGAGCCCACACCCCATATGTCAGGCGAGACAGCCAAGTTCATTGCAATCCATGATTTTGGTCACTTGGATGGTTTCAACAGCGAGAAGGCGTATTTGCTCAACAACACGCCGTGGACGCTCAAAATGTTGCAGACCAGCAAGATCTTCATCCCGCGGGGGTGGCAGTTGATCCATGCGGATGGGTTCCAGAGGCGACGGGATTCTAGGACCACTGAACTTAAGCAGTAGCCATTCTTTTTTTTTTTTTTACCAATA
>AJFL01000423.1:0-11652 GCA_000467735.1 Rhytidhysteron rufulum CBS 306.38 | reverse complement strand
TCTTCTTCTTCTTCTTCTTCTTCTTCTACTTCTTCTTCTTCTTCTTCATCTAATAATCACATCCCTCCTTTTCCCTTCTCTTCCTCGGGGCTCTTGTCTCAAGGCCTTATACCTATTCCGAGACCTCTTGATATCTCATCATCCACCTGACCTTGCGTGCTGGCACGTCTAACGCGCACTCGTTTGCACTATATTCTCCCTCACCGGCCGTACTGAAACACTGTCTCCGGCTTACCTCTAACGCTTGCGTTGAAGTGAGTACATTTCTGTTGCTTATCTAATCCCCGCGCATTATTCACCCACTATACGTGAACCCAACCCTCGCTTTAACTCCACACATTCCCTTGTCCTACGCTTTACAATGACATCCTTGGCTGTTTGAGCTTGACCTATTTTCGGCCTCCGCATAAGACGATGATGACCTTTTCTACTCTCCGAAGCCAACTTACACTTCCAATTCCATTATCGTCCTCTTTTCCTTCGGTGCAATTGACTGACTGGTTAGACAGCGCTCTATTTTCCTCTTGATCCGTCACTCGCGTCTCCTCGGTCGTACACTCATTCCAACACCAAGAGATTCCCTAACTCCTACTCTCATTCACAATGAAGACCGCTACCGCCTTCCTCGCTCTTTTTGCAGCATGGACTAGCTCCGTTACTGCCCGGCCTCAGTCGGGTTTCATTGGCAATACCACTCAAGGTCACCAATCAGGAGGCGAAGAATATATCGTCATTTTCAACAGCTCACACCCAGCACCACCTCAAGTCGCCGAGGTCCTCGACCGTCTCGAACTCAGCCCTGACCACGACGATGTTCTTAAAACCTTCAATAACTCCGTCTTCCGCGGTTTCGTCGCCAACATGAAGACGCATTGTATCGATGCTCTCAACGCTATGACCGAAGTCTCTTATGTCGAGAAGACCCTTGAAGTCTCATCCTTCGCTACACAGCGCGACGGCGCTCCGTGGGGTCTTCAGCGTATCTCTAGCGGACAGTCTGTTGCAGGAGACCCTACGGAACGTGGATTCACATACTCCTTCGATGACGAAAAGCTTGGTGCTGGCGTTGACATTTACGTCGTTGACACTGGTGTTCGTACTACTCACGCTGCTTTCGATGGCCGCGCGAGACAGGGATTTACTGCTTTTGCGTCCGATACCGACGGCGATGGCCACGGAACTCACTGCGCTGGAACAGCCGCCGGTAGTGTCTTTGGTGTTGCATCTGGTGCAAATATCATCGCTGTCAAGGTGCTTAATGATCAAGGCTCTGGTACTACCAGTGATAGTATCGATGGCATGGACTGGGTGGTCGAGAATCATAACAAGCGCAAGACCGAACCTGGTTTTGTTGGATCCATCATGAGCATGTCATGGGGCCTTCAAGGCCTTTCACCAGCCATCGACAGTATTCTATCAGAGGCTGCCAATTCAGGCATTCACGTTTCCGTTGCCGCTGGTAACGACGGTCTTGACGCATGCAACTTCTCCCCAGCCAACAATGGAGGTGCTGGCAAGAATGTCGTTACAGTCGGCAGTATGAACATTAGGGATACCGTTTCTAAGTTCTCCAATACTGGTAACTGCGTTGATATCTACGCCCCTGGCGAAACAATCCTCTCTGCATTCAAGGACTCCGATACCACTATTCAGTTCCTAAGCGGTACTAGCATGGCATGTCCCCATGTCACGGGTGTTATGGCCTATTTGATGGCACAAAACCCTGAACTAGGCCAAGATACTGCCGGACTAAAAGCTAAACTCCTTGACACCGCTCTTGATGGCAAACTATCCGGTAACACCCGTGGTGTAAACACTCTCCTCAACAACGGTGTCACACAAGGTGTAGCTAGGTTACTGAGGAAAGATGGAGAGAAGAAGCGGACTGTTACCGGTAGCATGGCATCATGGGCCAAGGACATTGTAGCACAGAAAGCCAGACTCAGTGGACGATGGGTGATCAACAACAATGACTCGCCTCTTAGGCTGTAGAGAGTGCTAGCTTCCCATCCTTACGACTGCCACCTACCTCCCATTTCTTTCTCTGTTCATGTTCTCTCCTGTCTTCTGATTGGACTATAGAGAACTCCCGCATATAATGACTAGACGTTCGATATAGGGTTATACCCTCTTTGCATGTCAAGGCTTGCTTTCTATTATTATTATTAATGGAAAAATTCGGGATTGAAGTGGGGGGATTTGCTCTTCGTTGTACTTAATATGTTGCAAATACCCCTTAATTTAAGATAACTTCCAGCTCAACTTTGGTCTTTATGTTTGTGTTGTTGTGTGAATATGTAGTTGAGAGAAAGTCCTGAAGGATCGATAATTACTAATCCCAATCCGGCACTTGCTAAATCCCTCCGCTCAGACATCTCACATCCTGACCTCATCCCGCAACGTAAATTTCTCTTCCCCCGCACTTGATTCCCCAAGATTCGGAGAAATATATCCACTCCATTTTCCGAGGATTGGCTTTTTTTGGTCTATGGAAAACCGGATGTTAGTGTCATCCTCTGGTTGAGCGTGTTTTGCGAAACTGGAGCGATCATTCATCTTACGCCATCAATGGCAACCCCTGTACAAACTGTAAAATCAAGAAGATGCGCGGGAAAGCATAAAGAGCTTAAATTCCGAGCCAATTCCACTTTCAACATGGATTACTTTCCGAGCAAATTATTTCCAAGATGGCGACTCTAGCACTGGCTTCCTGGGTCACGAACCTAACTTATGCGAACCTCACACCACCAGTCATCGAAGCAGCGACAAAAAGCATCTACAACTGGGCTGGTTGTGCAATTGGCGGATATATCCAATCCGCACCTCAAATAGCCCAAAACACAACATTACCATTCTTCAGCGGACCCCCCACATCCAGCATCCTCGGCGCCAACGGATCGATCAGTCAAAGCTATACAGATGCCTCGTTAGCAGCTTTCATTAATGGAATCGCTTCCCATGTCGACGACTACGATGACACGCATCTCGAAACCATCATTCATCCCGCCGGACCGGTCGCGAGCGCTTTACTCGCTGTAGCGGAATGGAAAGCCCCCATCACAGGTCATGATTTCTTAACCGCGTTCGTCGCAGGTGTAGAAGCTGAGTGTAAACTCGGGTTATCCGTTTACCCTGAACATTACGATGTCGGATGGCATATCACGAGTACAGTAGGCTCAATCGGCGCCGCTGTTGCCGTAGGGAGGCTTTTAAACATCGATACGGGTACGATGCAGCAGGCTATTGGTATAGCAGCTACGCAAGTAGTCGGGATGCAAGAGTTCTTCGGATCAGATACGAAATCTTTTCATATTGGGCGAGCGGCGCAAGGGGGGTTGATGGCTGCATTACTCGCGCAGAATGGGTATACGAGTTCGCTTCAGGGTCTTGAAGCGAAGTTTGGATGGCTTCACGTCGTCAGCACGCGAGAGAATGCTACCGATTACTTTGATCAATTGGGTCAGGTTTGGGAGGTGGAAAAGAACACGTTCAAACCTTTCCCTTGTGGGATTGTTATGCATCCGACTATTGATGCTGCTATACAACTACATAACCAAACCATGGAAAATGGACAAGAGGATGTGGCTAGTGCTATCAGGAGCGTCGAGCTAAGAGTCCACCCACAAGTACTCATCTTAACCGGCAAAACCTCCCCTCAAACCGGTCTCGAAGGTAAATTTAGCATCTACCACGCCACAGCCATTGGGCTCCTCTACGGCCAAGCCACTCCAAGCCAATTCACCACCGCTGTAGTTCAAAACCAAACAGTCGTCGAACTACGAAAAAAGGTTAATGTGACTACCGATGATTCTGTATCTACAGACGAATCTTACGTCACGGTTACTTTGGATGATGGGACGAAATTGGAAAAGCATATCGAGCATGCGATTGGGAGTGTACAGAATCCGCTGTCGGATGATCAGCTTAAGGGAAAGTTTTTGGATCAGGTGGGGATTGCGATTGGGGAGGAGAGGGCGCAGAGGGCTTGGGTAGCTTTTAGTGGGATTGGGGAGGTGGAGGATGTGGGAAGGGTTAGGGGGTTGTTTTAGGGGGTTGAGGTATGTGTGATGCTTTTTGTGAGAAGTGTTGAGGTGTGAGGGATTGTTTGTAAGGTGCTTCGTTTGTAAATTTACTAATAACCTATTGTAGGTCTTGGCATCGCAGGTACTGACATTCATGACGTCCACCCGGGCAGCCTCACTTGGCAGATTATCTCATTTTCAGAACAAACAGTTTCATAGAGGGGCCATTACTTTACCCACACTCTCGTAGCAAATCGTTTTACCGTCCACTCTTCTCCATCACACCTTCATCAAGCCATGCCGTGATCACCATGGATCATCGCTCCGCTGAACTGGCTATTGAGCTACGACTGGAAGACATTAGCGACGTCCTTCAAACGCTTGATATCGGGAGTGACCAGCACGCCATCTTTGATAACGAGAAATTGGAGCTTGAGCAGCAGCTTTTTGAGCTACGCACTGAAGATTCAACTCGCACTGAGCTTGATCGTCTTGCTAGGGAAGAGCGACGCGACACTGAGGATCATAGGCTAGCACGTCAACTTTATTTGGATCATTCAGATACATCACCGGTTCCTAGCAACGATGGCGTGCTAATCACCTCTTCGCACTCCGAATATGCTGGGGAGGATGTCAGTGAGCTGGATACAACCACAGAGGCCGAGTCTGTACATAATGTACAAAGGCAAGTTAATCAAAAGATGTTAGCAAAAATTTCATGAGCTAACTCTAGAATAGACACTCGCACACCGACTGCTTCGCATGCATGGAAAGTCTCCCACGATCCGACGTCTTGAAACTCACTTGCGGACCTGAGAGTAGAAGGCACGCCTACTGTCGAAACTGCCTAATCGCACTCTTCGAATGCTCAATCACAGATCCCACACTCTTCCCACCGCGCTGTTGCAAAATCCCCATCCCCCTCGAAGAGTGTCGTTCATTCTTTCCACAATACCTGATCTCACGCTTCCAAGAGAAGACCGACGAGCTAGCAACCCCCAATCCAATCTACTGCAGCAACCCGGACTGTGCAACATGGATCCGTCCCACATTCATCCAATCAGCCATCGCCTCCTGTCCCAAATGCACTCAAGAAACTTGCGAAACGTGTAAAGCTGCCGCTCATGAGGGGCTTTGTGCGGAGGATCCTGCGGTTAAGGATCTTATGAGTATGGCGATGGAGCAGAAATGGCAGACTTGTCCGAATTGTCGTAATTTGGTTGAGCTTTCTAGAGGGTGTTTTCATATGGTGTAAGTTGTGCTCTTGGTCTTTGTTATTCCATATCCGCATGTGCACACAAAACCACGATCAAGTTCTAACATATCTTAGTTGCCGCTGTTCTCATCAGTTCTGCTATCGCTGCGCCAAGGAATGGAAGACGTGCGATTGTCTCCAATTTGGCGAAGAATACCTCCTGGATGAGCCATTACCGGAGCCGGCGCAAGATCCATGGCTAGACCCAGCGCAAGAATGGCCAAATCTAGTGCTAGAACCTCTAAATTGGGAAGACGATGGAAGTGACGAGGAGGAAGAAGCTGCCGCCCCACCGAGCCCCAGTCCCGAACCCGAGTGCGAGCATGATTTCGAACGGCTGCTTAGAAGACATGGTCATGATACTACGTGTCCGCGGTGTAATGATGGTCTCTTATACTTTATTTTGCAGTGCAGGATCTGTGGAGAGAGGAGTTGTTTTCGGTGTTTGAATAATCGGGCTTCGAATGATGAGGCATGGTGAGAGGTGTGGGGTGTAGATGTGATGGAGTGTTATGGAGGTAAGGAGGCAATGGTTTCTACGATGTTGGCCTGGGAGATGTTAGGACCTGGGCTTTGTAGTATAGTACCGCCTGACGAGATTCGCTGGGAAATGGCAATTATGGGATTGTTCTGTGCTGAAGAATTTCACTGCTTTCAGTGACGTATATCGCAGTGTTGCTTACAGTTGTCTCCATATACATACACACGTTCATTGCTTAATCAGCATTTTCTTCAAATGCCTACATATCTCCCACTCTAGACATCACAATCAATCAAAACAACCATCCATTCCCATACAATCCCACCTTTTCCCGTCCACTCATTTCCCCAACCCTCCTCTCATCCAATCAACTCGAACCACCAAAGAAAAGCCAAAATCACCACAACATAACCATGCAAACAAATCTACAGGGTCACGACCTCTCAGACATCCAGAATACGATGTTAACCGCCATGCAGATTTAGATTTCCCATCACTTTTGTCCACCTTCCGTATTTGTGGTTAGGACTAGCCTTTTAGATAGAGTTTATCTAGGCATCAGTGGAATTATTTAGGGAATTGACGAATCAGAAACGTTACAGCTATAGGATATCGATAGTGCTGATTAGAGTCCACGTCAGCTTACATACGTACGTACTAGGGGACTTCTTCGCCTAGTAACCGAGAGGACTTGTTTGAAAGGCTTATCTTGAAGATGCCCCAATGTTCTATATGTAAGTAAATATGTATATATGTACATAAGTAGGATATATAATTTCTGACAGCCCATTTTTTGACAGTCAATATACTACTCGATCTTTTCAACTTTAATCTCATCTATCTATCAACTACCTTCCATCATCATCATAACCACATTACACTGTAACCCCACGACTCTTACATCCCCTCAAAGAAATGTCCACCCCAGAATCAACCAAACCCTACCCCGTCCCCAACCCCCTTCCCCCATACTGGAAATCCGAACCCCACAGCCTAGACTCTCACCGCTCAACCCCCAACCTCCCCCCCAAAACCTCAATCGCCATAATTGGCACTGGTCTCTCCGGAATAGCAACCCTGTACCACATCCTGCACAACAACCCGAACCCCCTACCCAGCATCCTCCTCCTCGAAGCCCGAACCCTCTGTTCCGGCGCCACAGGACGAAATGGCGGACACGTAAAATTCAAAATCGACACCCTCCTAAAACTAATCTCGAAACATGGTTCCGAATTCGGTGAACAATTTGCGGAGTACGTATGGGGAGTTATGGAGGGTTTGAAACAGGTTGTTGAGGAAGAGGAACTGGAGTGTGAGTTTGAGCTCCGTCGGAGTTTAGATGTTTATCTAGATGAGGGACAGGGGAGGGAAGCTAAAGAGGCATTTGAGGAGTTAAGAAAGAAGGGTGCGAAGTGGACGAGGAGAATCAGTATTTTGGATCCTAGGACTGTAGAACAGGTTTCTTCGATCCAAGGGGCGAAGATCGGATTCAACGTCCCGGCTTGTTCATTTTGGCCTTATAAGTTTGTGAGTCAGTTACTCTCTCGATTAATAACGCGGTATCCGGGAGTTATAAACCTGCAAACTGCGACGATGGTCCAGCATGTGGAGGAAGCTGATGATGGGATGAATGTCATCCACACAGATCGTGGAAGCGTGAATGCAGGGATTGTGGTTTTTGCTACGAATGGGTATACCTCTGCCCTGGCTCCTGGGTTTAAGGAAAGTATTATACCGATTCGAGGGATGGCTACGCATATTGTGCCGGTGAGGTTGGTACATCCGCATCTTTCCACTACGTATAATATCTTCTTTTCTCCAGATACTGGAGTTGATTACTTGAACCCTCGACCGGATGGATCGATAGTAGTCGGAGGAGGCCACTGGCACTACACGTCTGATAAGCCGTCCTGGTTCAATAACCCGGATGATTCGTATCCGTTCTCAGCTTCTGCAACGGCTCATTGGGATGGGTATATGCAGCGGATATTCCTGGGGTGGGAAGCTAGCGCCGCAAAGAGCGATTACACCTGGGTCGGTATCATGGGCATAACGCCTGATGGCTTTCCATTCGTTGGTCGTGTCCCAGGAACAAAAAGTCAGTTCTTGTTGAGTGGGTGGAATGGAGGAGGGATGGCTTTGATATTTACCGCTGCGAGGGTTGTGGCGGAGATGGTTGTGGGTGGGAGGGAGTTTGGGGATGTTGCTGGGGAGTTGGGGGTTCCGGGGGTTTTTGAGGTTATGGAGGGGAGGTTGAGGGAGAGGTTTGGGGGGGATGTTAGGAGGACTTAGGGGTGGGTGGGTTGGATGGTGGGGTGTTTATGTGGGATGTATAGGTTTGGGTTTCTTAGGGGATTTGGTGTTTAGTAAAGATGTAGTACTGTGTCTCTAAATAGTCGACTTGTTGTTTGAAATAATGTACCTGGTACCGTGGGGGGTGAGGATATATTTTAAAGACTCATTCTTCTGCTTTAAGTTTAAGGTGTACGTACGTATCTGTTATATAGAAGCAACTTAGTTTTGGCATATTAGTCATCTAAAAGGAGCTTATATGCCGAGGAGGTCTTGGATTCTATCACTGCCTTATATCAGCTTTTAGCGTGTAGCTAGGTGGTAATTCTATTTAGGAATTAGTTACTACTCATTCTGCCTATCCTTTCAACTATTTGAGTGACGCCCTATTCCAGAATTAGAGCTTGTTTTCTATTAGATGTAAGAGATGGGGGGCCAATTCGGGTTGCGAGTAGGAAAGAATGTAATAGGAAACTTGTACCATGCATGGCTTATTGAAACTGATATTCTGAATGCTCTAAGAGGTTATTACCTATGCAGGTATTTGCCTAGTTAAATATTGGTGGTTTCAGCCTTGCTTGATAGAATAAAGGATTTGGAATTGATTGGTTGAATCATGCTTATCTCCACATGGATAATTCTATGTAAGACAGCATTTACGCAAAAAGTAACGGTTAGCTGAAGTACTCAGCCAATATTTTGCCCTGCGTGTGCTCCTAATATCCACTCAACTAAACCTGCACTTGGATTCCAAAGGAGTACAAAATGCCGCCGTTTTCTCGTAAGGATTCCTTGTCTGCTTGTCCATCCTACTCGTCGTGCTCACCCCTAGGATCACAACCGCGGCTCTTATATTTGCTGTTTTACCGTTCGTTCCTTATGTAACCTCTCTTTGCTTCACCCCCGATGGCGCCCTAAGCAATGATCAGCCATGTGATTCCTCCGCCAGCGTCAGCATATGTTGTGAGTATAGGTTTTATTACGTCGCAAGCAGATTATGCCTGCCATATGGTGCAATGAACTCCTCAGGCTTCGCTATCAACGGTAGATACATCCGAGGAACATGTACAGACCAGACGTGGAGATCAGTTGAATGTGCCGGACATTGCGTAGCGAGTATGTTCAGATTTGCCTTGGTTATGTGCATAGCGTCAAAAAAAAACAGCAAAAACCTAATATATTGATGATTCTAGGATATCCGCAAGGTGGTGAATACGTGTTTTACTGTGGGGAGGGTGAATACTGCTGCACTGAACCAACCTGCTGCGAGGATCCAACTGTCCGTAAGATGAAGTTGGGTGAACCGTCTATTACTGCCACTGCTGGCGTGTTGAATGCAAGTATCTCTGTTACTGCTTCTGCGTCGATGTCGAGTAATTCGTCGTCTAGCGATATATTACCATCTACATCCGATAACGAACCCGCCGTCCCCGCAAGGTCCACCACCCCCAATTCATCTCCACATCGTAGTACAAGAAGAATTGCTATTAGCGCTAGTGTAGGAGTGTCTGTTAGTGTCGTTGTCATATTAGCAGTCACATGTAGTATAGTCGTCTATCTCAAAAAGAGAAAGCGAGCTGCCGGAAAAATAACAGATGAGAGGAATGATAAAAGAAATGAGGTATCGGAATGGAAGGGTCGTGGGGGTTTGGAAATGAGTGGGCAGGGTGAGGCTGAATTGGATGGACGAGGTAGAGCTGAATTAGGTGGTTAGGTTTTTGATTCATTGTGTTACGGAGAGTGTAGAGATTTCCTGGCGAAAAAATAGGAACTGCTGATATGAGATGATGGATATGTAATGTAGAGCGTATTGGTCAAGTATTCTCAGCAGCTTTGATACAAGGATTTAGGGGAAATGATTAAAGATGTAAGGAATACTGTAAAGTAATGTGTCAAAAACGGTTTAAGCAACTGCATTGTAAAAAACTGTTCTCTTCTACAGAGATGAGACCTGAAGGAACTCACGTGATGCATCATCCGAAACATCCATGGATTGATGTCTTTTATAGAACCATTCGTCTTCTACAAGCTTCCTTTATACTAAGGTTTGAACAAACTTACGTAGCTTGGTATTTATGGTCTGCCGTGTTACCAAGCTAGTAGTCTCTTGACCTAAAACTGTAGCTCAGTGCCATCGACGTCATCGACTTTTTAAGGGTCCAAAGCTCATAGACGCGACATCCACGCGTGACAAACCTCCATCACCAAACCTACATTTTAACCTTCCAAATATGTCGAAAAAGAGAACTCTAGAAGGCTTCTTCAAACCGATTGAAGCCAAGAAGCCGAAGGTTGAACCTTCTAAAGACGTGTCTCAGCATGCGACATATCCATACCCTATACCGCATCTACCACCAACGATATTAGAAACCTTGGGATTTGCACCAGCAGAGGAAGGAAAGGTCATCAACGATAAGCCTGATCTCGACTTGCTTTACTTCGAACCGTATGTTCCAAAGGATATACAATCCGAGCTCTTCAGGTTCTTAAGGCAAGAGCTCTTTTTCTACCGAGTTCAATATAAGATAAAGCGTGGACCTGTCGAAACTCAGATCAATACACCCCGCTACACCACAGTCTTTGGTGTGGATGATACGTCGAGATTCGAACCAGATGGGTCTTTGGTAGATACTAAGACGCGGAGACCAATTCCTAAAGACCGTTATAAATGTCAACCGCGACCTTTACCTCAATGTCTCGATGCCCTTCGACGGATTACCGAAGGTACCACAGGGGAGAATTTTAATTTCTGTTTGGTCAACTACTATGCGAACGGCAATGATAGTATTTCGTTCCACAGCGACGACGAGCGTTTTCTTGGCCCAAACCCAGCCATAGCTTCGCTCACCCTTGGGGCAAAGAGAGATTTCCTTATGAAGCATAAACCGGTGCCTCCTTCATCGACCGAGCTTGCAAAGCCAGAAGCAAAGCCATTGAAATTTCCTTTGGCCTCTGGCGATATGATCTTAATGCGTGGGCCTACGCAGAGCAACTGGCTGCATAGTATACCCAAACGGAAAGGTCAAGATAGTGATAAAGGCCGGATTAATATTACCTTTAGAAAAGCAATGGTCAAGGGAGGGACTGAAAATTACTATCAATACAACGTTGGAACAGGGGTAGCTTTCCGCTGGGATTCGGTGAAGGGAGAAATGGCAGCTTGGTCCCGCACGTGATTAGTGCTCATGATGCAGGATCAGCTTTCCTGCATTGTGGCGGCTTATGCGACGTACGAGCCGATTGCTGAGGGATGATTGAGGGTGGTACGTCATTGCGGGCCGGTTGGTTAATGGGTTCTTCTGGCAGATGATAGACCCATACAGCCGTCTCAAGTACCTAGGTATCTTTGTACTACCATAGATAGGAAGGACATTTGCAGTCGACAGGGCCTATGTCGGTGTTATTTCAATATAAAAGTGTGGATGATTGTGTGGGGCGTGATGGATGGAGGGCCGTCCAGCCAAGTTGGAGGGGATTTGATCCGGTGCAAAGCGAGCGGACGGGGCGTCAGGGCGCTTGATTTATTGCTTTGTGTGCTTGTTCACTCGCATCGCATGGGGAGGAGGAATGGCAGCATGGAGCATGGAGCATGGAGCATGGAG